>JAKTYO010000133.1:0-11267 GCA_030578735.1 Metschnikowia noctiluminum | reverse complement strand
AAAAAAAAAAAAAAAAAAAAAAAAAAAAAAAAAAAAAAACATGAACGAAAAGTCTCAAACCTTCACTAAGACTCCTTCAATTTGCATTTGACTCAACTCAAGACTTATAGCTCGTTTGATATACACTCACCATGCCCGTCAAAGCACTACAAACCTTGTCTCTGGCCCGCAACGGTATCGGAGCTTTCGTCAAACCATGTCACAAGATCACACTCCAATTCTGTAACTGGGGTGGCTCTTCACAGGGAGTCAGAGACTTGCTTATTGACCCCAAGAAGTCCTTTCAGCAATTTGCCACCTCGAACAAGGACACTATGTTTGAAATTGTCAAAAAGAATGGTCATCCTATGTTGACATTTCAGTACAGCACAGGTAAGAGCAGCGTGGTAGATATCAGAAATCTAGCCCCGTACGAGATAGTATCGAAGCTTGACGAGCACATCAAAAGAGGAGGGAATGATCTTTTCAAGTTTAATCACAAGGTCAAATCAGAGAACGAATCGGTGAGAGGTGTCTGGTCTCCATTTCACGAGGCTAAAACAAACAGACACAGAATTTGAGCCGGGCCATGCATGTATATATAAAACGATTTTAAAGCAAACGACGATGAGACATGTTACGCAAACCGTAGAAACTTGTTCATAGCGCAAGGTTAGTTCCTTCGGTGTATGCGCCGAACTACAGAAGAAGATTCCATGCCTGTAAATTCTTTTCACCCTTACAGCACAGAGAATTCAATAATTTCACGAGAAGCGATCTTGTGGAACCTTCAAATGGTGACTTCGTCTACTCAAACAGCGAAAAGCACGACGACAAGGAGAATACCCATTTAAGTCGAATATAACCATGGTCAATCTCCCCGAACTGACAGCCTGAATAATACCTTAATACTTCACTCGCGTTGAGCTTAGCTATTTAAGTCACAATCTTTTATATCGACTTGTTCAATACTCGGGAGTTTGAGTCTAAGCGTATTAAAGGGCGTTATTTCGAAGGCGTATATCGTTCAGCCTTTCGCTAATAAGAATTAAATGTATAGAAAAATCTGTGCTAGGTCGCTGACATAACCCGGGTACCTCAGACCTTATCGCTTAAAATGATGTACGCTCCTTTTCATCAGGTGTTTGATTTTCGAGGTGGTCTTTATATGAACCACAATTTCAGACAATTCAGGAGATGTGCGGAGTGATCTTCAAATTGCAGCTTCCCAACTCCGAGGACAATTAATCATGAGAACTCCCCCACAATTTAACTCAACCCTTGCCATGGCCGTTAATTATAGCGCACACTTCTGCAAGCTCTTGTTGATGAATTGGAAGGACTAACTTGAGTTGTTTTATTTTATCGATGTTGATTCACGTATTACTAGGCAGATCATCAACTTTGACTACAGCAGATCATCAACTTTGACTAAAGCAGTATCTTACGTGCTTGATTCCACATATTCGAGAGAAGCGCTTCATCACGCAAATCTGGCCGCTCTGCTCCGCACAAAATTTTTCTCGAAGGAAGTTGCTCCCCAAATTGGGTAAGGCTCGTGCCGCGCTTGTCGGTGTGTGTTTCCTTTCACAATCGTGTCGTCGCCGTTGCGCGCCTTAAAGAGAAGGCAAGGCCGAATCAGAAGGTTTTTTCACCTACTTTCGCGCTCACTTGTCGTTTGCGGCGCGGCTATCTGTGTTAGTTGCCATTTGGGGTTGAAGACTCATGTTTTGGCTGTCATAAGCCAAGTTTAAGAAGCAAAACAAATTTTCGTGCAAAAAATGTAGAGACGTAACGCTCTTCTTCAGGAACCAAAAAGTGTATCTTTAAATACTTTATTATCACATATAATGAACTACAAAAGTTATCAACAGGTGTTGGACTTGTCAGGAAGCAAGAAAGCGTCGCCAAAGGCTAGGCCTCAGCAATCTGGCGACCTTACTGGTCCCAAAAGAAGGACAAAGTCTGGGTGCTTGACTTGCAGAAGAAGAAAAAAGAAGTGCGACGAAGAGAAAGAGGGCGGTAAGTGTCAGGCTTGCATACGAAACTTTTTGGACTGTTGTTGGTCTGAAGAGACACTTTGCTCTACCGAAAGTCTGCCGCTCATAGCCAAGCCCCAGACTGTGTCGGTCACGAGCAGCCCCTTGTTGACAGTCAAAAGCGATCAGGCCCCAGCGCCACGCAAAGGTGCCAGTGCTTATCCATCGCCGTTATCATCTCCCAAAGCTCAGCCTACAGAAGAGACCAAGAAGGTCCATTCATTCTATTTACCTCCCATCAAGATGAAAGTGGAGAAGCCCAAGAAGAGAAAACCAACCACTTTGGCTGGCGCCGAATTCATCGTCACCTCTTTTGATAGCTCAAATGCCTTGTGCCAAATCAAGTAGGTAGGAGTGTTGGATTCTTTAAGTTTAAAGTGCTAGCTGGTCTAGCGAGTTATATGGGATTATTTAATTAAATAACAGGTCAATGCATTAGGGTCTTTTTATTTTGCATAAGGTTTTACTTCACAAAAGGTATAATGGGAGCTGGAATGCACACACACACACACAGACATGCACGCACACAAACGCCAGTTCATCCATTCTGTTCACAAGCTTTGATGTTTGGCTTGCCTCAACGCTGCGGCTGAAATATATAAGTAATTTTCAGTGCTTTCATAACATATCCCTATGATTTAGAATTTATTTTGGAAATAGTTTAATAGAAGGATTCCAGTGGCAAACCTTTGCGATTTTGGAGCAATGCGGAAATGTCTTGGAGCCAGAGGTTACAACTTACGAGGTATACAAGAGGGTATACGAGGCTTTATGACTGGAAGGCTAGACGTGAATGTGAGAATGTTTCCGGGTACTTTGACACTTGCGATTTCGAAGCATTAAAAACCCTCTTTCTTCTCGGTGTAAAATTTCCGAATGAATTATTTTTCCAAATTATGGCAGTAAAGAATCGCCCAGCAAGCACTCCATGGCCCAATTTGAACCACAGTTTGTGTCATGAAGCTTGCAGCTTCTTTTAAATCACGTGAATAGGAGAAAGCATTATGAGCTCTCGCATTAGCGCCAGGCAAATTCCGGGGTCGGCTCAGTAATTTGCTGACAAAACATTTGCACTCGAAGCTTGCTCTTCAATGAGGAGAGAAAGGGATACTGTCACTGAGGCTGGTAAAATGGATTCATTCTGAGGCTCATCGAGAAATTGTTGAATCTTGTGATTCACTAGAACGGATGTCGATAAACCTAAAATTGTCTAAGAATTCAAATATCCGTACCCCTACGAGCACCCTATTTTCTTAGCAATTACAATCGATAGGGGGCAAAAATTTTGCAGTTCTTCCAAGATTTTAAGATTCATGTTTGGGATTTGTGGGTTTTCCAAAATGAGTGTGGCTCATGCATGGCGTTGTGTTACAATAACACCTGCAGGCCTGGTTCCAAAAATCAATAGCCAATTTCGCAGCAAGAGGTAAAGTGTGGCTCAGGAAGCACGTGCAAGGCCATGTTCTGTCCTCTTATATAAGTTGGGCTTATTGTTCACAAATGAACAATTTTCAATTCCAAGTGAATCCTCTCTGCCGATCGAAAACACTCAAAATTTCGAATTTCGAACGCACAACTGACCGTAAGACAAAAAATTTAGCTAATATGACCGCAGTAAAGTCCTCCCACTCTGGAGACTTCGATACTCATTTCAACAAAGAGACAGACCAGGTTACTTCTGGTGGTATTCTCACCGTCAGTGAAAGCAACAGACTGGAATCTAGGTTTCCAGACTTCTTGCCCACTTGGGACCCAAACCAGAAATATCGTCCATTGAAATTCTTCAAGCACGAAGACCCAGGCTTGCGAGCCGACCCATCGTTTCCAAATCTTCTTCCAAAGGACGTGGAACATCAAGTGAAAAGAGTGACGCCTAAATTGGGCTCTGAGGTAAGAGGTGTTCAGCTCTCCCAATTGGACGACAAAGGCAAGGATGAATTAGCGCTTTTAGTGGCCCAGAGAGGTGTGGTAATTTTCAGAGACCAAGATTTCGGTGAGAAAGGTCCTCAGTTTGCTGTGGAATACGGTCAACATTTCGGTAGACTTCATATTCATCCAACTTCCGGTGCGCCTTTGAATCATCCAGAGTTGCACATTACCTATAGAAGAGCAGACGTCACTGAATTTGACCGAGTTTTCGCACAAAGGACGAGTGCGATCTCGTGGCATTCTGATGTTTCTTACGAGCTTCAACCCCCTGGCACGACTTTTTTCGCTGTTCTTGAAGGTCCAGAATCGGGTGGTGACACTATTTTCGCCGACACAGAAGAAGCTTATAACCGGTTGTCGCCTGAGTTTCAGAAGAGATTGCACGGCTTGAACGTTTTACACTCCTCGGAACAACAAGCACTGAACTCAAGAACACAAGGAGGAATTGAGCGGAGGGCTCCTGTTTCCAATGTGCATCCTTTGATTAGGACTCACCCAGTTACTGGCAGGAAGAACATTTTTTTAAACAAGCCTTTCGCTAGGCGTATCGTCGAGTTGAAAGAAGAAGAGTCTGACTACTTGTTAAATTTTTTGTACAATCATATCGAAGGCTCGCATGATTTGCAATTGAGAGCTCAATGGGAGCCAAGGTCTGTTGTCATTTGGGACAACAGAAGAGTAGTACATTCCGCAGTGATCGATTGGGACACCCCAATCTCGAGGCATGCCTTCAGAATTACTCCACAAGGCGAAAGACCTGTTGAGGATTTGAAAGACCTCAACAAGCACGAGGTCGACGCTGGCGATGTATTGGAAGCTTTTGAGAAGTTGGGCAAATGATTCAAGAGTCTGGAACTCCGGAATACAAAGCAAACAACATGCAAAAAAGAAGGGCCGTTTATAGTGAACATAGTTATATAAAGATAAAAGGAAATCAAGAAGTGGAATCACGAGCGTTTCATGAGAAATCAAGTAGTTTATCAAAAAGGCTACATCATTCGAGCTGCCTCGTAGCTGCTGCTCATGATTGTGTAATTGATGTTGCTGCTTTCATACGATCATTCGCAAGTTGAGATAAATTAGTATGAATCCAAATATTTTCCAATGCAGGCGCAAGTGGACGCTGGGTTAAGAACATTAATCGTCCGTGTCACGATCATGAGATGTTCAATCTTTACATGGAACAGTAGCTCAATCTACAGGGCTAGCAAGCTTCTATCGCTTATAAAGATTTATAGCTCGGCCGACGCTTTGCTTCAAGTCAAGTTAGCTCTTGGGGTATTTTCTCCAATCTAGGTAAGATCACGACGCAAAAATTTAAATGGCATCAGCCCTCGTGACGATATCGAGCTTTGGCTTATGTAGAGTCTTCGTTACGCTGTATAAAGTCCCACTATCTTATATAGAGTCCGTTGATGCCGGGCGCGCGACTTGGGCGAGCTCCGATTCGCTCGCGCGCAATTGCTTTGACTGTGGTTCAACACGTGACCGATTGCAAATTCACGGGCAATATCGACTGTGGCTGCAACAAAGCCCTAGGCTGAATGTATGATAAAGGGGGTCATCTTTCATCAATATTTTCGAATCTAAAAACCCAAAACCGTCTAGAATGTCTTCCTTGGCCAACAAATTTGACAAAAGCAAATACACCATCAGTGATATTCATTTTCACGAGGAGACCGATGAAATCGACGATGATGGTGTGTTTATTGTCAATCGCAAAGGTGCGAAGGAAGCCAAGTTCCTATCTTTTCTTCCATCGTGGAATCCAAAAGAAAAATTCCCGAAAGTGAAATTTTTTGAGCATCATGACCCTGGCTCAAGAGCTAATCCAATGTTTCCCAACCTTTTCCCGAATAAAGGCGAGCATGTGAAACGTATAACTCCAAAGTTGGGAAGTGAAGTCACTGGGGTGCAACTCTCAGAATTGAGTGATCAAGGCAAAGACGAATTGGCTTTGTTGGTGGCTCAGAGAGGTGTTGTCGTATTCCGTAACCAAGACTGGGCGAAGAAGGGCCCAAAATTCATCACTGACTATGGCCGTCATTTCGGAAATCTCCATATCCACCCAACGTCAGGTGCTCCGAAGGGCTTTCCTGAATTGCACATCACTTACCGTCGTTCCGATAAAGATGAATTCGTGAGGACTTTTGCACAAAAGACAAACAATGTCGCTTGGCATTCGGATGTTTCTTACGAGCTGCAGCCACCAGGAACTACTTTCTTCGCTGTGCTCGAGGGACCAGAAGCCGGTGGTGACACCATATTCGCTGACACAGTTGAAGCGTACAAAAGATTATCTCCCGAGTTCCAAAAAAGATTGGACGGCTTACACGTTTTACATTCTTCGTTCACCCAATCTAAAAATTCCGTGGCACAAGGGGGTATTGAAAGAAGAACTCCTGCTGAGCATATTCACCCGTTGATTCGTATTCATCCAGTGACCAAGGAAAAGGCGATCTATGTGAATAGACCATTCACGAAAAGAATTGTTGAGTTAAAGGACGAAGAGTCTGGAAATCTTCTCAACTATCTTTACAAGCATATCGAGTCTGCGCATGACTTGCAATTGAGAGCTAAATGGGAGCCAAACTCTGTTGTTGTTTGGGATAACAGAAGAACTGTTCACTCAGCCATCATTGATTGGGATGCACCAGTTTCGAGACACGCTGTGCGAGTGACCCCACAAGCGGAAAGACCAACTGCGCTGTTGGAGGAATTGAACAAGCCGAAGCCCGAATTTGGTGACTTAATTGGATGAAGACTATTTAACATGCAATATAGGCAAAATCAATATTGCGCGGATGAACTTCGCAATTTCATCGACGATCAACATGCCCAAATACTCATTCCGCGGAATAAAAATTTCATATAAAAATTTCCTAAGCATTATCTAACAAGTAATTCGTGGCAGCCTCCACGTCATGATTTTTTCTTTTGAGAGCTTCGATCACCATCTCCTTTTCGAACCCCATTGCTACTAAGTCTTGCACTGCCAGATCATGTGAGCTGTTATACTCCTTAGACTGTTGCGTTTCCACGATGGCAGGCCCATTGCCAAAACCGGCAAATAATTTTTCCCATTCGTCGTTCTCAGCTTGAACCCCGTTTGCAACATTTGAGAAATCTGGCGCCTTTGATACTGCAACATGCAGTGAAAATCCACCAAAGTCATCGGAACCAGTGAAATGATCATCAATGGACGAATCATGAGCGTCGATCTCACCTTGGTCGTCATCATTGGCCAATTTCAAGTGCTCAAAGTCTTCATCAAAAAATTCGTCGTCAGGATTTTCAGGCGCAATTTCATTGGAGGCTGGCTTAAGATCGTTGAACTCCGAATCATAATCATGTTCTGGCGGAGGCTGCACCAGATTCGTGAAGTTCTCATTGGCGTCATCAAATTTGTCGTCTATCGCAACATTTCTGTCTGATTCATCGGAAGAGCTCTCATCATAGTCAAGCTCTTTTGGAGGTGAAAGCTCTTCTACTTGCTGACTACCAGAGCCACTTGAGTGTTCAGAAGCTCTATAGCTTTGAGCGAGCGGATGGGTAGGGACATCTACAGCTTTGCTATGTTCCCTGGTTCCTTCTGTCCCTTTCGCTTCGTCGGCGTTCACGACTTCAAACAGTTCGACACCGGAAGATAATCTTTCCCCTTCACTTGACTCTTCGTACCCATCTGACTGCTTGGCTCCTTTCTGACGACTTCCGACAAAAGCAGAATTATCTTCCAAAGTGTCCCGGTCACTTATCTCGTCAATATTATCATCCCTGACGGACAACGAAGGATTGTTCTGTATGCTGGATGTCAAAGATTCAGTTCTTTGGACACCAACCAACACCCCCGGCATACCCACCATACCCCCAACAACTCCGGCATTAGACGACTGGAATCTGTACTCAGAATTAGAGGGAGTAGTAATGGGAGTTTCTCCAGCATCACCGCAATCATTTTGCTTGTAGAACTCAGTGGCTCCAGACGACGTCGACTCGAGCTTTGTATCACCATCTTGGAAATTATTCAGACTGTATTGATTGGACAAGTGCCCTGGGTTCTCGTATCCTAGTGGAACTGGTGGGAAATGATGCTTCAAACTCTCCGTCTCGTCATCTTCGTACCTGAAGTTCTTGTGCTCCACATTTTTCAAATCGTCAAGTCCGGTGAGATCTTCGGCTGGATCCTCTTTCACCTCATCGACCAAACCTGCAACGCTGTATTTTGTCAAGGGTGCATGCGTTGTAACTTCGGAACCCAGGTTCTTGAACGAGTCATCTTCATGTTTTACATCGTCGAGACCTGTCAAGTCCTTTGTGGGATGCTGCTTCACTTCATCTACCAATCCCGCGACATTAAAGGACGCGCTGCCCGTCTGCGGGTTAATGTCTTCACTATCGAAGGTTGAACTTTCGACTCTGGGCTTGTGTTCTCCCAGAGACACATCATTATTCAAGCCTTTAGAAAGCGGCTTTACTCCCGTAGAGTGCATATCAGTTTTATTCACACTTCTTTCGTTTGCTGAGGCGGGCTTTTCTTGAGCGTCATTAATATCGAACAATTTCTGGGCACCAATACCCGCAAAAACGCCCGCGGCTGCTCCGACCCCTCCTGCAAGTATCAGATGCTTCAGCTCGAGCTCCAGCACTTCTCTCAGTGAGTTTTCTTGTATACTGGTTAACTCGTCTGATTGTGATTTTGCAGCGGATTTCTGTTTTTCCAACTCGCTAATTTTGATAAAGTAAGATTCGCGCGTGCTCTCAGTCTCGGCAATTTTACGCTTCAATTCGTCGACCTTCACTAGCGCAACATTCACCTGGGACTTTCTCACGTTGACCTCGTTCGACAATTTTTGATTTTCATCGGCCTTACCTTTGTGTTCGGTTTCTAAAGCTGCAATCTCTGCATTAAGATTGCCCAACTTCTCCCTGAGGGAGGAGTTCACCTTTTGATTCTCTTCCACGGCTAATTGCTTTTCGTTAAACTCGTTAGAGATATTGTTGAATTTAGCCTCCGCAATCGAAGCTTCTCTCCTCAATGCTTCGAGCTCTTCTTTCGCATTATTCAAGTTCATCTCAACCTGCTCCACTTGCTTCACCTCGCTAGCGTAAGATGTTCTTAAAGACTTCAATTTGACATTAATCTCCTCCTTGATAGTGAGGATCCTGGACAATTCTTTCTCAGCACGTAATTTTTTCTCATGAAGACTGGACGTTTGCGTGGACAATGACTTGATCTGATTAGAAAAATTGGCAATATCTGATGTGGCATCCGATAATTTTCCGGACACCTCCGAATCTGCTAGCAAGTCATTGTTGCTTTGAGAACTGAAACTGCGAGGCACGTTTCCTGAATGGGCTACATCAGTTCTAGATGCTGGCTCAGTAGCTTCAATCAGTGTTCGAGATGTTTGGACTTTAGATGGAGCTGGAACCGATCTCAAAGCCTCATAGTCAACAGATTTCGATTGGCTCACAGTGCACGCTTTAGGAACTTCTTCGGGCACTGAGTAGGCATCAGGAGAGCTAAATTGAGGAACAGGAGGATTCGGGGACTGGACCTGGGTTCTCGAGATATTCACGGGCGAAACATCTTCGCCAATCAAATCTGCTGCATCTTGTGATGTGGATGCTTGATTGGTCACCAAAGATTGTCCAAACGAGGACGACGGCTTAAATGAGCTAGTCAACTGTTGTCTAACTCTCGATGGCTCCTGAGACTGCGACAAGTCACTACTACTAGCTCGTGGCTGGATGCCAGGGGCTTTGAAAGACTCAGGAGCTTGTGCAGAATTCGTTGGAGGACCAAGAGCAGGGGAGCCAAATATATCAGCCAACTCATCTAGAGAAGATTTTGGTCGGTTGAGGGAATTTGCCGATGACGCTTGTAAGTGGGAATGTGCATTCGCTTTCGTTTGAGGGGCTTGCGTGAGTTGATCTGAGGATTGAAGGCCTTGCTGAAGTGAAGAGATTAACTGCTCAGGGACAACATCTGGCATGGCCAAGCCTGAACGCCTCCGATTGATCAAAAAGAGGGCGATACCAAACTCAAGCTTAGTGAAAATCCCGGTGTTCTGGATGTCCGACAAATCCCAGATGGTGGCGAGGTCTTGCTGGTCCAAGCGCGAAGTCATCAAAAACGACGCCACCTGGTCGGCTGCCAATGAGCCTGTCTTCGTCTTGTTCAAACTATCAAAAATGGAGTCAAATTGTTGTTTTTGAAGAGGGGTAACCTGCCATTCGGTGCTGCCAGCTGATGAAGCATTCGCTCCCGTGGATGGAGTCGCACGAGAAGGCTGTTGACTGGGAGGATGCCTAATTGTCGACAGCTGGGAATTCATGGAAGAATAAGATATCTGGCGATCGGTTTGCACAGGGGAGCTGGTAGTGAAATCAACCGACTTCCAAACGTGCTCCGGTAAGAATGGGGGCAATTGTTTCAAAGTACCACTAAGCAAGCCATGAATTAAATGCATTGCCATGACGAACGAGGGCAAGTCCAAAAACCCGCGATTGTTGACATCTACCAAGCTCCAAATATGGCCCAAAGTGGTTGTGGGCAATTTTGCTTTCATCAAAATCAGCTTAGCAGAATTGCCATCCAATGACGCTGATCTTGAGCCAGTAGTTTTCACAAATACCTGGGAAAACTTCTCAAAGTCGGCTGGAGAAACGGAAGCAATAGGCGCCTGTGGCAGCGTCTGTTGAGTTGCGGTATTTTGTGGGATCAAAGAAGAGGGTTGAGGCTGCAATAAAGAGCCGCTCGTCGATTGTGATCTCAACGCCTGGTTCGGCAATGCCAACTCAGCAAACTTGGGCAACGGCCCTGGGGTTTCTGCAAGCTGGGCGGTGGGAAAATGCCCGGCCTGGGTGTAACCTATCAAGCGCATGGCGTGACAAAAGCCAAACTGGGTAAGAAAGCCCAAGTTTTTACTATCGGCTAATTGCCAGATCTCGCCGAGAATATTGGCGGGTAATCCGGACTTTTCGAAAGTGGTTCTGGCCTTCTCGCCCGTGACAATGCCGCTGCTCTCTGGATCCAAGGCCTTGAAGAGCCGGGAGTAGAGCTCCCTTTCCTCCTGTGTGAGAGCCACTCGGAAAGAGGTGTTCTCTGCTGTAGATAGGAGTTAGTACTGTACCGCAAAGGACAAGTAGGCTTCGGGTGTTCAAACGACATACCTGTATTTCCACTCATGGAAAAATTGATTAATTTCTTGGTATTCTAATTCTCTTTGGCCAAGTAAATTCTTGATTGAACTGGCGTGCGAGCTCTTGCTCCCGCGAATGCTGGGGGCCTTTGTCTAGGGGCCTCGTGACGGGGCG
>JAKTYO010000132.1:0-11715 GCA_030578735.1 Metschnikowia noctiluminum | reverse complement strand
CACTTTGACAGACCTCGAAGAATTTATTGAGCTTGTGTATGCTCGCTTACACGCCAATAGAAACGTCGAATTGGGTGTATGGTTGGCTCTCGGCTCTATTATCAGAAATGCATTTAACAAAAGCATCTTAGTCTCGATTTGTGAAATCATTCAATATAGATTTAACATTTCTCAAAAGAAAATGGGCTTGTTTCACAAGATGCTAGCAAACTCTTACTTGTCACTGGATATTGATTTCTCGGATGACCATGCAGTAGCCCAGTTGAGAGAGATGCAAGATTTTGCTGATCTTAAAGCCTCTTGTATCGTCGAAATGACACAATCGTCTTCACATACGGATAAGCTGCAATTCGTGGTTAGCCATTGCCTACAAGACTCTCGCCTTCTTCAAATTCCGGGCTTCTTTTCACTGCTCAATGCGAAAATGCGAGATACTCAGCTAACAGACTTTTTTGCCACCAGAAAAAAGGTGAAGTATAATGAGTTGGATGTGTTCAATCTTTTGAAAAGAGTATCGCATGAAAAACACTACCAATTGCACTTATCGTTTTGTCATAGTTTCAGGCGGGGCCCACGGCCCAGTGAGTACATCATCAATCACTTTGTCACGCAGACCCATCTCATATCGGAAAGAGTTTTCTCGTCCCTCGTTAAAAGAAATCATAGATATCTCACCATAGAAACCCTTAGCAAAATTGCGGGATCTCTCATTTCAAGTCTAGGGGGACGTCAAATCTTAAAAAGCATGAGCAAAAACCAAAAGGATAAATTTGGCCAATTAGTCGATAAATTAATTGGCGCAGAAAAGAAACACGATCAGATTCTATTGTTCATGCTAGAATTATCGGGAAGAAGAGACCGTCTCGCAGTGAGAAACATCCTCAAATATCTTGAGCCTGGGAAAGAGCATATCAACTTGCTATCAAATTTTAACTTTACTGGATACAATCTTATCGAAGTTTGGAGGTATGGAATCAAAAGAGATCTTCTTGACCTGACAAACACTGGTGTACTCTTTCAGAAAATTCTCAAACGGGGCTGGAGCACAAGAACTTTCCGCAAAAGATCGGGGACTTCAGAGGATAGTAATCTCGACAACAATTTTAGGAAGCAATTTGAGTATGCGACCCCGTTTGAAAGGCGGAATTTGCGAGACAAGCTACAAGCAATGGGACAAGCACTTTCCATGGCACACTCTTCTCAGATAGCAACGGTTTTGAACAATTTGTGGATCTATCTACACGAAGAAGGTGATTTTTTGCTATTCCACGATAATTTTGGTAAAAAGTTCGTCTTGAATCATTTGATACACTACACGATGAAATTCATATTCCGGTCTGGCGAAGCTAATGGTGGGCTATCGAAAATGAAGGCAGTGCTCAAGGATATCCAATTTGTCTCCATTTTCATGCAGGCGTTGATACACGAGTGTACGACAATTAGTGAACCAACGCTATCTGTCAAAATCCTCGAAAAAGCTTACAGCGAAACTGGAATCGTGAGCCGACCCATAATTGATGGTATTGAGCAAGGGCTTCTCAAGTCGCGAATAGATAAGAACCAAAGAATTGCATTATTTCGTGAATTTCAAAGCAAAAAAAAGGAACTCGGTTACAAAAGTGACCTAGCCCCAACAACGATGGCATTATTGGGTAATTTGGTGTTCGATGTCTCAAAACATAGCGGCCGCCTTACGGAGTTCAACGAATTCATTGAAAGTTGCCGCCGAAACGCCGTACCATCAAAAGTGGTCAAAAGGTGGATCAACCAACAATGAAGTCACCCTCTAATCCTTGCTGTGAACTTGTATAAATTTCATCGCGTCCTTCCTATTTTTATCTCGATATCGTCTATTTCCGAACTGATGTTAGTAGCCCTCTCTAGTTGTAGCAATGTCGATGATACGTACCCACACCCGAACTTGCTGAGGAGACAAGTTACAATTCTTTGCTATCCTCTCTCGCTCCACTTTATTTGGATAGCACCCAATACTGTACGATGCCTCAAGGTATCTCTTAGCGGCTTTACTGAGGACATTTCTTCTGCGATATAATCTTTCCTTATAGTGCTTCACAGTTATCAGCGCAGAGCTTATGATGCAGCCGATACTCTGTGATTTTACATCCAAACGGTTCAATGATTGCTTGAGAAGATAGCGTCGCTCTAGTTGCATTATGTCGTTATCGAGATTGATGTTCACCACTTTTGTAAGCTTTCCGTTAGTATTTATCAATGATGAGCTCAACCCGCCGTTGACGTACCTGCTTCATTATGCTTGTGAATGACCCACTTCGCGGGAACTGTTCGATGCAAGTCGCCCCCACATATTGCGAACAAAATAGTTTCATTCGCGAGATTGTTGTCTTGAAATCTTGGAAGCTTTCTTTGCGATCCATATCGATTGTAATCAACTTACGGTAACGAAATAGCTCGCGTTGAGTGCGGGTCTCGCGTTCTTATATACGCTCGTGTGGTACACTATTTTGGTGCACACTTTACAAAAATTCTTTAAAGTTTCAATTATGCAGTACCTGTGTCCTCTAAGTTTCACACATCTTTAGACGGAATCTTTAAAACGTCTTGTACCTTTAGCCCAAAGACAGAATTATTGTAGCTGATAGGCTTCCTCGCGTATTTGGCTTTGAACTTGACTATTTTGAATTCTTGAGTTTTTCTTCGGGGCACCATGTCATAAGAGCTCGTACAACTCTCTTGATACGATTTAGCTGCGTGTTTCGGCGGCGTTTGACGTTTGGAGTAATCTTCGAGATAGAATGAATCAAGCGAAGCAAGATATTTGAAATAAGTCTCAAAAACCTCGCCACGGGTTTGCCATACCTTCTGGTTAGTTTTAATGATTGACCTTGATGTTATGGATCAGCTGACCGACGCTGATCATCATTATACATACTTTTGAGACCACTCTGGACTTTTGCGAGAGGATCCCGCATCCAGGTACAAGGAGTTGAATATGCTGTCGTGCCATTATGAATTTGTTTCTTGCTCTGTAACGTTTTGTTGAAACATCATCTGGCAGGTTGCATTTACGATTTAGATTGATCGATCTGAAAGAAAAGCAAGGTTCATTTATCTGCGTCTCGTCTTCGCGTAGATTCAACTCGAACTCAAAAGAATACAAGAGTTTCCCACAATTCATTCCCGGATGAATGTCGCAGCAATCTTTCTCTCGCTTTCGAAACAATATTGCGTCGTCGTGCCTCCAAAAGTAGCTTGGGGAAAATACTATTACTTTCCAAAATAAGTGAA
Organism: Metschnikowia noctiluminum; assembly: GCA_030578735.1. Taxonomy (NCBI): domain Eukaryota; kingdom Fungi; phylum Ascomycota; class Pichiomycetes; order Serinales; family Metschnikowiaceae; genus Metschnikowia; species Metschnikowia noctiluminum. Next base: position 8,448 of record JAKTYO010000132.1, on the reverse strand, counting down.
TGTATAAAATGTTAAATCTAAAAATGTGTGACCCATTTCCGCTTTCAGTTGTAGATACCCTGCGTGAGCAACTGAAATTGATCGTATAGCCGTGTATACACGCTACCCGCACTTCTTCCAATCAAATTTGTTTCGACAAAAGTCTTGCACTCATCCTCGGATAATTCCAATTGTAAACGTTGCTTTAGTAAAACGGATGTATTGGGACCATTTCTGAAACAAGGGAGCGTTGAGTCTTTTTGCATCAAATCGACGAGATTAATCAAATACCGATGATTTCTGCGCAAAGACAAGAAGCAATCCTTGCATAGATCCACAAAGAGCTTAAAATATTGCGAATGAGTTCCTCCTAATACCTCGATGTACTCAGCCGTTAACTTGAAAGGAGCTGCCTCAAATCCGACACTTCCCGGAGAATTTGATAAAATAAAGCCAAAATCAATATGAATGATATGTCCCTCATTGTCTAGCATGATATTACCGTTATGCCTGTCTTTTATCTGAAGCACATAACACACAATCGAGTAGGCAGCAAGACTTCTAGAAAAGCACTCTTGGGCTTTCTTGAATCTGGCGTCGTTCTCGTCCCCGTAAATTTTTGTGAAGTAATCTTTGATGGAAGCAACAACTCCTCTGGGGTTCTCCCCGGTTTTAACAGACATTTCTGTCATCGTTTTCTTAATGGAGTGGACGGAGAGCGCATTATTAATTGTTTCGACCAACCCGGAATTGAAGCTCGTTATGACAATTTTCATGCTTTTTGTCCAAGCCTTTATCATGTCTTGCTTCCAAAACCCAGAGATTATGGAGATAAGCTGGCATGCGAATGCTTCTTGCTGCAAGTCATCACCGTTTTTAACGATGACTGAACACAAATCCCAATTCGGAAGATGGCCATATGCACTTGATTGTCGAATTCTTGCACGCTTAGTCACCCAATCCTCGCCTATTTTGAAGTCGTTCTCAATTTTTCTCTCCCCGGCATCTTGTTCGGACGATCCATCGTGATTCGCGCTTATCTCGCGAATTTGTTGATAGTCGATGCTTTCGAATTGATCTTGAAGCGCCTCCATTGAATTGATGATACGAGACTTGATGGCTACCGATTGCTCCGAGTTAGATTGGCCAGATTTTTCCAATTGTTTAAGCATTACAGCAGCGATTCTAATTTGCGCCGAGAGATCTCTTGTCTTCAAGTTCGAACAGGGAATTCCTTTACCCTGCGGTTTCGTGTTGAACCTTTGAGCCAAAGAGACACCTCTTGTTGAACACAGCGAAGGATGCAATAATTTGTCGTTTGACATGCTTGCTCTCAAAAAGTCCAGAAACTGTGATTTTTGGTTGGATAATGAGACAACTGAGATATCACCAAGATCAGCTTCACTTTCGTGCTCTGATGAGACGCTGGAGTGAAACCTTTCCGGGCTTCTCTCAGATTTGTAAAGCAGTTTGAATCCATCTTCTGTAGTCGTTCCAGATATGAGCCTCTTGTTGTGGTCTGAGAGAGGATCAAAATCCATGTCCTCGCTGAGATACTCAATGAGGAGTAAGTAAGGTACTCTCTCGGCAGAATTTAAAACGCAGGCCTCGGTGATATTAAGCTTGAGAATGCGATGATAACGCTTGTTTGGGGAGCTACTCGCCGGAAATAGCTGAGGTATGTCAACCTGTGACGGAAGTAAAGCACTGTTGATAATTGTAAGTTCTGCTCTCAAACTCGTAAGGCGCGCCTCTTTGGGCACTTGAGACAACCTGGACGAGATGTTTTGTAGAATCATCATAAATTCGGTTTCTTTTCTGTAGTAATTTGCTTTGAGAGTCCAAATATTACTGCTCTGTGATTCCTCTTTTGAGTCAGTTGAGTCTTGACTTATCGATTGCAAACTCGTCTCAAACGATCTGTCTGCGGAGGAATGCTTCAAACTGATTATTGGATAAGCATCAGTGAGCTCTTCACTGAGAAGATCTGGCATAGAGTGAGACGCAAATTCGATTTTTTTCGGCATGCTTGAAGAAAGTTCTTCATCCAAATAAACAATTCCAGTTGATTTTGTCCTTTGATTAGGAATTCTCTTGGTGTGCAACGACAAATTTTTCGAGACCATCCGATCCTGAGAAAAATCACTGTTGTAATTCATTTCCTCGAAGTCGCTATCCCCACCGCTGAGCGAAGTGCGAGAGTATCTTCTATCGAAAGAAAGTGTTGATTCTGAGTATCGTTTGTTATTGTCTAGGTGGGGTTGCTTCTCTGAAACGTTGACACTTTCAAATTCGGGAAAATCAAAAAGCTCCGAGTGGCCTCTATTCTTCATTGTGATATTTCGAGTGAGAGACTGATGGAAATTTGCGAGTTTGAATAAAAATGACTTTTGTTGTCTTCCTTGTGACATTATAATAGGCTTCGCGTACTGATTTATGGATGGCAAGCCGAAACTGGCCCCGATCGAAGCACACAACATCATGGCCGGATGAAGATTTTCCTTGATTGTAGCCGTCTTCTTCTCACTGTGTTCTTCGTTGAACATTATGTCCTGTAACTTGTTGACAAAGCCACGCACGATATGAAATGAATGCGAGTCGGGTTGACTCTTGAGCTCGAATACGTAAGCTTGCAAATTCCAGAAGGCCAAGAGACAAAAATGTGGATACTTCCTGCTGAGATCCAAGAGCAAATCATGCAAAGCCATGGACTCGCTTTCAAAGGTCACCAAAATTTGAATCAACTGTGGGACGAAAAACTCTAGCTCAGTGTATGGAAACGTGGCCAACTTTCTGACCAAAAGAAATTGAACACCAATATTTTGACCATACTGGCCTAATTCATAAATGCATTCAAAACAACTCAAAGAAGAAGATTTGATCTTTTGCAAAATTGCAGAATCCATTGTGTAGCCTAAAATTTTCAGACGTGTACTATTTTGTATCGTTCTTTTTAAGTTGAGGGTCCTATTCATGTCACGTGCTTTGGCATGCACACAATATTACCCAGATTCGTGAAGTAACCTAAATATCTCATATTATACATTCTTTTCACTGGCCGCAATATCAAAATCATCTTTATATCTTTGCCCGGGTAGAAATGGCATTATTTCAAAAAGCTGATCTTCGAGGATATCCGGTTCAAGACTAAGATCAAAATCCTTCAAAAATACATATTCCACACCCTCGGCAGATTCCAGAACGTTTACCTTCTTAAAGAATCGAGGCGAGAATTCGACACCCTCTACTGATCTGGCCTTGGCAGCATGCCTCTGATCATTTTCAACTTTGGCTTTTTCCTCCGTCGCGAGCTCGTGATTTCGCTCACTTAAAGCACGTATGGTCGGACCCCATACTTTGTTCGACTCTCTATCCATCTGCTCGTCGATGGGCCTTTGTTTTGGCTTCTTTATCTCAGATTTCTTTGTATCGTAAAGCACCTCCTTGATACCCATCTTAAGGTTTTTGATCACCATGACGTCATCCCATTTACCGCTTATGTGATACAATTGCTCCCCTGTCACAGTGTTGGAAATGTAACCCTCAATTGCGTTGTAGACACCGCTAATCATTCCTTTAACTTTGAACTCAATATTTGCTTCCAAATTGAGCTTCGAGCATTTGATTATCATGTTGTCACCTAATTCGTATCTCAATTTCCCAAAAAGAATACCACGACAATACACATTTGGTTGAGTCATCGAATAGGTTTCATTGTGAGAGCCCAAAATAACTTGTCCCCAGCCCTCCATTATTGCAGCTGACAGGTTTCCGAGGAACTTGGATCTCGGACATATGGTTCCATCGACACGTATTTTTCTACTTGGCACGATATAGAAATATGAAGATTTTGGCGGGTGATGTGAGGTTTGCTCAGATGCATAGTAAGCTGACGATTCTCCATCGATATCATCCCAATAGCAATTAAAAGTTTCACCCAAAATTGGGTTTAAGGGCTTTTTCACCGCTTTGGGGGCGATGTGCCAAGACGCCAAATACCACTTGATCATTAAGATGAATCTTTGCACATCATCATGCGTATCATCTGCTTGTAGTAGAAGCTGGGGTAATTGGAAGAAATTGTTGATTCTCTCGAGCATAGATTTCTTTTCCAAGATGAAGGTGGGGAGAGTTATTTTCGACAAGTCTGCTCCAAGGCGTAACTGTGATATAATCCCAAGCAAGATGGATTGACCTTGATTGTCAAGCTCATCAATATCGTCCGTATTCAATTCCCGTGTATCATCATCACTTCCTTCCGACCCATATTGTGGCGTCTTGAGCTTTAAAATTTCTAATTTGGAGCTTAATCCCATCGTGTCGTGAAGTCTTGCCGACAAATCTGGCACGAGTTAACACACGACGTGGTGGGGTGAACAATTGTGCGAAACACGACAAGTGCCTTCGTGCGCATAAGTGACGAATACTTGATTTAGGCAACAATCTGAACAGCAACCAGGAACCTGCGAATCACGATGAGCAGTCCGACACTTGGAGTCACTCCTCCTGTGTCATTAGCAAATGCATCGACACTGGAGATTGCATTGAACGACAGTCTTATAAAAGAACTCAAGTTTAGGGGTTCTTTCGAGCCCGAGAATGCAACCAAGAAAAGAGCTGAGGTTCTCAATACTTTTCAAAAAATGACTGAGGAATTTGTCTACATTGCGTCAAAAAAGAAAAACATGAGTGATGGAATGGCTAAAGATGCGGGAGGAAAAATATTTACTTATGGCTCTTATAGACTAGGGGTTTACGGCCCGGGGTCGGATATTGACACCTTAGTTGTGGTTCCTAAGCATGTAACGCGGCAGGACTTTTTCGAAATATTCACTGATTTATTAAAAAAAAGGACTGAGCTAAAGGAATTAACGGCAGTTCCTGATGCATTTGTTCCAATCATAAAAATCGAGTTTGCTGGGATATCAATCGATCTAATCTGTGCGAGGCTTGACATTCTGCGTGTACCCCGAGATTTAACTCTCGATAACAAGAATTTATTAAGAAATTTGGACGAGAAAGACCTTCGCTGTTTGAATGGAACACGCGTCACAGATGAGATATTGCAACTAGTTCCGAAGGCCACTGTTTTCAAGCACGCCCTCAGGTGCATCAAAATGTGGGCACAACAAAGAGCGGTGTACGCGAATGTGTTTGGATTTCCTGGTGGGGTCGCTTGGGCCATGCTCGTGGCACGCATCTGTCAACTTTACCCCAATACGGTGAGCGCCGTCATTGTAGAGAAGTTCTTTCAAATTTACTCGCAATGGAATTGGCCCCAGCCAGTATTGCTCAAACAGATAGAAGATGGACCATTGCAGGTCCGTGTATGGAATCCAAGGATATACCCACATGACAGACAACATCGTATGCCGGTTATAACCCCAGCTTACCCATCCATGTGTGCCACTCACAATATCACAAAATCAACTAAAGAAATAGTTTTGAAAGAGTTGAAGCGTGGTGCGGAGATCACTCGTCAAATTCTGCGAGGAACATCTACTTGGTCGTCACTTTTCGAGAGACACCGTTTTTTTCATGATTACAAATTTTATTTGTGTATCGTCGCGGCAACCCTGTCTTCGTCGGCCGAGCACTTGAAATGGAGTGGTATGATCGAAAGTAAAGTCAGGCTTTTGGTCCAAAAGCTAGAAGTCACCGAGGGCGTCTGCTTGGCACATCCCTTTTTCAAATCCTCCGAAAATCTGTATTTGTGTGCATCGCAAGAAGAAGTCACTCGAGTCGTGAATTCTTACGGAACATTAGATGGCGAAACTGCCACTAAAGACATCCTCACTCAAGAGACTTCGACTAACGAAGGTGAACAAAAGGAGAACGAAATACATTTGTCAAAACTATTTATTGGTTTAGATATTGCAGATGGTCAAAAGAAGTTGGACATTCAATACCCCTGTGCAGAGTTCTTCGGTATGTGCAGAGGTTGGAATCTCTACAACGAAAATATTCACTTCATCCAGATAAAAAATGTAAAGGTCTATGATCTCCCGAGCGATGTTTATCTAGAAGGCGAGACAAGGCCAACAAGGCCAACAAAGCGTAAGCGCTCTCAATTCAAGCTAGATGGGAGCAAACGCCCTCGGAGCATCATTCATTCTAGTGCAGAACTCGAAAGTTAGAGTTTGGCGAATATCTGAAAAAGAAATTTTTCCGATATGGAGTGCAGTTTGAAGTAAAAGTGTTTTGCGATAAATTCACAGTCGATGAGCGCGAGTCATGTCTTCTACTTATTTATAGACCATGACTACCACTACACAGCTTCCTGTATTTCATCAACCATTGTGAACTCATCAGCGATAGAATCATTAAGTGCTCGCGAGCGATAAGTCATAGTTATTTTCGTGCTTTAAGTTCCGAAAGCTGCGAGCGAGAGATTCATGAGTGTCTGAAAAGGCACTTTGGTAACGAGATAGTGTATTTCCTTATTTTTACTTTTCTCCTCTTCCATTCTTTCATGCAAAACTATGGACCCATACACATTTCTCTAGCGTTGACTGCATCTTGTTGTACGAGCGATTGTCACGTGATGTTTGACCAAACGCTGTTATATTCTCAGATATAAATAAAATGCGATGTCGAAAGCGAAATACTACTAACGAAGATAAGGGCTTAGCCCCCAGTAAATCTTATTTAAGAGCTAGTAAACACTTAGCGGCAATAAGGTATTCAGATTGTACTGTTCTGTGTTGCTCACACCCATTCGTGCAGCATTTTTCAAATCTTCAAGCCTTCTCCTGAATGGCCAAAGATGGGACTGGTCAGGAGAATGGAGTAACTTAAGCTATTTATCAAGATCACAGCTTTTAATTTTTTGCTTTCGATGATTTCTCCTTTCAGAAATCACACTGAGAGTCGACATTAGTTAAACTTTTTTAGCTGTCCAATGATTGTGCTCCTCGGACGCTCATTGTCCTGCCAACCCAAAGTGCCTTATCACGAACTCAACATCGCCAATAGAAGCTCTGTCACCTTGCATGACTACAGAGGGTTTGCTCAGACTTTGACCGTTTCCTTTCCCCTGAAATACTTTCTCGGCAACGGATCGAACATCTGCTGCAGTCAATTCCTCTATTTTGCGGACCATCTCATCAACGCTTGTGACTTTTCCCTGAAGCTGGATCTGCCTACCAATATCCTCCAAAGCAGCTAACTTGCTTTCAGCATTCATCAAGAGAGATGAGATAAGCTGATTCTTTGCGCGCGTAAATTCTTGGTCCGCGATTCCACCTTTTGACGATTCGGATTCCATAACTTTGGCAAATTCATGGCAGACGACTTGAGCCATGTACTCTGCATGCTCTTCGTAGCATGATATAGTGATCCCAAAGAGCCCAGTGTCGCTATGGGCATGATTAAACGCCATGCAATTTTCAACAAAAGGGTATTGATTCAAAACCTTAAAAAGACGCAGAAACATCCCTTTGCCAGGTCCGCCGGCCGAAAATGACAGACCACCCCCGAGTAATTTTTGCAAAAGGGCTAAAGCGTATAGGTCATCACTCAAAAGACCTTCTGTCTCGAAAGCAATTTGCATGTGCACAAGTCTTGGAAGATTCGAAAAACGTGGCTCTTGGAACGGAAGACTCGTCTCACCACCTGTGTAATGAGCTAGCGGCTTTAGTTCTGATGACAACTTGTGGGTGCACTGCCAATCTCCCAAATGACTTTCCGCCATTTTTACCGCTTCCTTGTGATCTATTCCTACCATGGCCAACACTGTATTTTTCGGAGAGAAGTACTTCCCGTGAAAGTCCTTCACATCTTGCACAGTGAGCAGTCTTAGTGAGCTAGAAGTACCATAAAGAGGCATACCCAAGGAATCTCTAGAATAGGCAGTTTCATGCAAAATTTCGGGTAAGAGCATGTCGTGCTTGTAGGAAAGCTCGTCAAGCTCGTAGGCGCCTGTTAATTTTGCCTCTTCAAGCTCACTCTCAGAGAGATTGGGCTCCCTTACAGTCTCTGATATACACTCAAACATTTTCTCTGCGTCCTTGTTGAAAACCGATGATTGATATAGAATCAGCTCTCTTTGCGCTCCACACATATAATTACCGCCCAACTTTGCTAAATCTTCCATCATCTGCAAACCCGATCTTCTCTTTGTAGACTTCCAAGCCATAATGTCAATCATATGTGATAGCCCACTCGTGCTGCTCGTCTCATATCTGCTCCCGGTATTTACATACGCCCCGAGGGCGCTGAAGTGGCCGGGAGTGGAATCTGTGACTACTCGCAAGCCATTCCTCAAGATAGATAGTTCCACTGGCTTTGCTTTCGAGTGACAGTGCTTTTTGAAAAGTAGAGCATTTCTCGATAGCATCTTGTTTATGATTATGGAAAAATTTTCAGAATTAATGTTGATTGAAATTTTCTTGCTGCAGTCACGATATAAAGTGTGTACAGAAATAGCGCGGTCTCATTCGAATTCGAATGAGACCGCGCTATTTCTGT
>JAKTYO010000131.1:0-12180 GCA_030578735.1 Metschnikowia noctiluminum | reverse complement strand
ATCATCACGAACTTGACGTACTTTGAGCAGAAGCTCTCGCACATCGACGCGCTCATCAAAAGCAGAACGCCCCAGGCCACGGCCAACTACGACGAGGACGCCAAGTTCAACCGGTACCGGTTCTTCAACTTCAACCGCGCGCTCAAGGCAGCCCAGAAAGGGTACCTCCACTACTACCAGCTCCCGCTCCTGTGGCGCGAGAACAGGTACATCATCCACGGCTACCGGTTCAACCTAAGCCACCGCGAGATGCTCAAGCTGATGTTCCACTTCAACCACAACGAGCTGGCCAACATCTGGACCCACGTGTGTGGCGCGTTGGTCATGTGTTACTTGGGCCTCGTGCACTTCCCGCAAACCGCGGTGTTTGCGCAAAACTCGCGCATGGGCAATGCCATGATGTTCATCTTCATCTTGGCCGCGCTCGAGTGTCTCGTGAGCTCGGTGCTCTGGCACACGTACCTGTGTTTTGCCCAACTCAAGATCCGCAACCGCTTTGCGTGTGTTGACTACACAGGGATCACGGTCCTTATCACGTGCTCGGTGGTCGCCGCCGAGTACTGTCTGTTGTACAACTATCCGAAGCTTCTTTATGGGTTCATGGCAGTTCTGATCGCGCTGGGCTTGGGCGGCTTTTTGTTCAACTGGTCGCCGTACTTCGACCGGCCCGACTGCCGCCCACTCCGCATTGGATTTTTTGTGTCGCTCGCGTTTTTGGGGGCCACGACGTTTCTTTGCAAGTGGTACTACGAGGGCCTAGTCACGTCGTTCTACTTCTACTGCCCGCTATTGTACAAGTCGTTTGTGTGGTACTGGCTCGGGGTCGTGTTCTATGGCGGGCTTATCCCCGAGCGCTGGAGATACGACATCATCATCAACGAGGACGATACGTGCGGCCATGAACATAGTGCTCTGGATGTCTTCAAGGGTAATATTGAGCACAGCGGGGAGGAGGAGCTCCGTGACGTGCAGGCGGAAATCGCCAGTCGGTGCGCGCACAACGGACAATATGCAAACCACTCGTGCGTGCTGGTGCTGGTGCTGGTACTCCCGGAGCTGCCGGAGCTGCCGGAGCTGCTGCCATTGCCGGAGCTGCTGGAGCTGCTGCCATTGCCGCTGAGGCGCCTACTGAGGCTGCGTCTGACGCTGACGGGAAAGCCGGTCCTGACCCTGATGCCCAAGCTTGACGCTAATTCACCCACTGACATGAAGACCGAGGACCACCTGCATGCGAGCGACGTTGTGAGCGATGTACTAGACCTCGTAGCAAGTGGTGGAGAGGACTTGCGCGCGACACGCGCGACATGCACCTGCGCGCTGGCCGCGCTTAATGACGACACCTTGCAGCAGAACGACATTTTGAAAAAACACTTTCCTGAGTCTCCGATGCGAACTCCGTACCATAGGGACTTCTTTTCATTGTGGTGGGTCGACTATATCTTCCAGAGCCACAATATCTGGCATGTTTTTGTTGTCCTTGGTGTGGTAGGCCACTACTTCTGCCTTTTGGGAATGTATGAGGATATACACCTTCTACAGGGCCATGTCGCAGTGTAGCCACAACATTTTTTTGTTTCTGCAGGAACGTGTCCGAATGCGTACAAATTGAAAAGAAGTCGCCGGGCCAAACAAGAAATGCATAGGCTGAGTGCATGCTAGCTTGACCCCGCGTTATGATTGGCTTGTGCGGAAACTCTCCATGGTGCTCGCGCCGTGCGCTGAAACACGACTTGGCCGGAAATGGCTTTATGCCGAAGCGCATCGCGAGATTTTTCTGTCTCAAATCCGGTGCAAATGTAAATACGCACCATGGTCTGTCGGCCACAATGCCACAAGTGTAAGCCCGAATGAGGCGATTGAAAGACTTTGATCGTTGTCGAGAGTCTACCGAAACTTGGTTTATCCATTAGGCCAGCTTGTTTTCCTACGGTTCGGACAATTAAGCTCAGGGGCCGAAAAAGGAACGAGAGTCCAAGAAAAAAAGTGTCACATACTCAACTACTGCATAGCGATTATTTGGGGTCCCGGTTTCAAAATGTAACTGGCGGTGTTTGCGAAAAGTCAGGTGAGCAAATTCGTTCTTGGGAACACATTGGGGGCTTTCTGTGCTACAATATATATGAAAAGGACTTGAGAACAAGCTCAGGTCGATTATGTTTGGCCAGCTCTGGCGGGCCGTGTTGTCTTGAGTTGAATAATTTACGAAGTTATGTCAGCAATGTCTCGTAGAAGTTTTTTTATTTCCAAAGATTTTGTAGTTTATCGTGCCTGAACTCAACTTTAATTTCCCCACTTTTTGACAACTACGAGCGAGTGGGGACGTCGAATGTGATGGATCGGGACCCGGCTCTTCCGAAAAAAGACTGGAATGTCACCTGAAACACCGACTCATGTGGTTTGAAATTCATCAAACATGCTCCACAAAATTCATTTTTTAGCGGTCAGTTTTCGAGCCGACGCACACCTACGCCTGAAAAAGACTTCTGCCATATTTCGCCGTATCAAAAAGGCTGGCCCGCTGGCTTCGTCCTTGATACAATTGCGCTAGCAGTATGCACGCGCGTGTTCTGTACATTCCCAGCCGTGTATGTCGGCGCATCACGCTGTATGCACCCCGCATCACTGGTTTGCGGGCATCACATGAAGGGCATAGCAATCTTGAGCGGACGCGTCATGTACACGAAATAAAGTCGGTGTTTACGAGAAGCGAGGAGTAACATCTGAATGGAGCAAATCTTTTTCAATTCTGAATGACATTAGTATTCTCTTTGTAATCATTGATTGCCTGCCGTATCACACTAGCAAGAATTGGCGACATTTCGTCGCACCGCGACGCCCGCACTTCCAGATGTCATGCACAAAGAAAGCGCGATTACATATTGCTGCGTGGCCTGCATACACCATGTCCCATCCCCCATTCATTACGTATCTCGGGCATTGCAAGGGTAAAGCCGAAGGGCCATTAAAAAAACCTAGAGTCTATTTAAAGTAGAGCATTCCGCCCCCCCCGAAATGCCTTGCGGGGTTGAAGTTTAAGTATCTCTCTAGGATCCCATATCTCGGAATTTCAATACCTCTCAGCAGAATGGGTCTCATAGATAGAACCGCACATTTCGGGCTCGAGGGAAGATCCCTTAGACTCGCCGTCACTGTCATTGCCGTCACTGGTTTTTCGCTTTTCGGTTATGACCAGGGTTTGATGGCCGGTATTATTACGGGAACCGAATTCAACGATGAGTTCCCTCCTACTAAAGGTGAATCTCACCACGCCACAGTCATTCAGGGCGCGGTGACAGCATGTTACGAATTGGGGTGTTTCTTTGGAGCGTTGTTTGCTCTTTTCCGTGGAGAGGCGTACGGCAGAAAGCCAATGGTGTTTTCTGGCTCGCTCATTATTATTTTGGGAACGGTTATTTCCGTGACGGCTTTCAGAGAACACTGGGGATTGGGCCAGTTCGTTGTTGGTAGAGTCATCACTGGTATCGGTAACGGATTGAACACGGCCACGATTCCCGTGTGGCAGTCCGAGATGTCCAGGGCAGAGAACAGAGGTAGATTGGTAAACTTGGAAGGTTCCGTCGTGGCCGTGGGTACGTTTGTCGCCTACTGGTTGGACTTTGGTCTTTCATACGTCAACAGCTCTGTGCAATGGAGGTTCCCGGTTGCGTTCCAGATATTCTTTGCCTTGATCTTGTTCCTTGGTATCATGAACTTGCCCGAATCCCCCCGTTGGTTGGTGTCGAAGGACAGAAAGGAGGAGGCCATGTACATCTTGGGTAAGTTGAACGCAGTGCCCGCCGACTCCGACGAGGTGTATGCGGAGATCACTGTTGTGCAAGAGGCCGTCAACCGATTCTCCAGATCGCAGGTCGGATTCAAGGACTTGTTCTCCGGAGGCAAGACCCAGCACTTCCAAAGAATGACCATTGGTGCATCCACGCAGTTCTTCCAGCAGTTCACTGGATGTAACGCTGCCATCTACTACTCCACTGTGTTGTTTGAAACCACGATTTTCCACGGCCAGAGAAGATTGTCCTTGGTGCTTGGCGGTGTGTTTGCCACCGTGTACGCTCTCTCGACGATTCCTTCGTTCTTCTTGATTGATACTTTTGGAAGAAGAAACTTGTTCTTGCTTGGAGCGCTTGGCCAGGCCATCTCCTTTACGATCTCCTTTGCTTGTTTGGTGCACCCAACCACCCAGAACGCCAAGGGTGCTGCCGTGGGTATCTTCTTGTTCATCTCGTTCTTCGGCTTCACCATCTTGCCTTTGCCTTGGATCTACCCACCTGAGATCAACCCCATGAGAACCAGAACCGTGGCCACTGCCGTGTCGACGTGTACCAACTGGATCTGTAACTTCGGTGTGGTGATGTTCACGCCTATCTTCATGAACACCTCTGCGTGGGGTGCCTACTTGTTCTTTGCTGTGATGAACTACCTCTTCCTCCCAATCATCTTCTTCTACTACCCAGAGACGGCCGGGAGAACCTTGGAAGAAATCGACATCATCTTTGCCAAGGCCCATGTGGACGGCCGCCAGCCATGGAGAGTGGCCGCCACCTTGCCCAAGCTCTCGCTCAAGGAGATCGAGGAGCACGGAACCCAATTGGGTCTTTACGATGGCGATTTCGAGAAGGAGGGCTTCGATGTCAAGGAGGACGTCACCTCCAACACTTCTTCCGACAGACCAGAGGAGGGTGTGTTGTCGTCTGGCCAACAGAACACTCCTGCTGGAGTTTAATCTTTTACATAACGGTTTAATTTATTCATGCTAGAAGAGGAGTGTAGGCTTTGGGGTAATGTGGAAGTGTCAGTTGATGTATTTCCCGAAATGGCCAGTGCATTCGGGTATGACATAAACATAGACATAAACATGATGTAAGTTCTTGCATTTCGGGCCTCAGAAGACCATCACGAACATACAAGTCGAGCTGGTGAAGTTGACGAGTCAAAAGCCAGTGCCGAACGCCTGCAAGTTGGCATGCCTCGTTAAAGAAAGAAAAGCCTTTCAACAGAAAATGTTCTGGAGAGGCGAGATCAAAAGACAAAACTTGATGTTATGCAGTGACAGCTTGTTGAAGATGGCAAGGTGCTCACTTGTCGCCAAGAGTGATTGGATGGAAACTGGTCTGAAGCTTACTCACAGGAAAACTACCAAACCTATTAATGATCTAAAATTGAGGAAAAGCCAAATCAACATGAACTGGAGATGGGCACGATTAGAGACTTCCTTGATTGCAAAAGCATTCTTCTCTTCTCTGCTTTAAAAAAAAAAAAAAAAAGTTGCATTTGTAGCGCTTGCTTTGTGGATTTTGAAAGAAGTCGAGAGTACTCCGAATCTCTGGAAAGGCGTAACAGTAATCTCGACGAAGAATTAAAGTCGCTAATTACGTCAAAAGGCTTGATGTAATATTGTTTTCATGTCAAAAGTGAACACAAAAGAATAGATTCTCGTATGGCGGGACTTTGTGAGAGCTTAAACTTTGTCTAATGAGGAAGAAAACGAAGATCGATACAGAGCAAATAAGGAAAGATAAAAAAAGGAACGGAGCAAAAGAGGATTGGGAAAAAAAGGAAAGAAACTTCCCACGCCTTCGATTCACGTACCCGTTCTCCACGTCACGCCAGTTTCGAAAGAAGCAATCCAAAATATATGGGAGGCGTACTCACATAAAAATAAGGTACATAGTTGTCTCGGCACGCTCCGCGTGAATTTTTTTCTTATTTGCTCATATTAGGCGGACATGAGAGGATTGCGAGCATTGTTGAGGCTCGTAACTAGGCCTGTCTCTCCACAGCAGTGGTTCCGAGTCACATGGCTTGTTTTCCACTTTAAGGCCGTGGTCTACATGCCCGGGGGCTGAAAAGAGTGAATTGCGCGATCTCCGGAAATATAGTCACCAAATTGCAAAACCCGGTTTGTTTTTGTCAGATCTAAAACCAAGTGGCCAGGCCTATTACCCCTGGGTTCCCCACAAAATCAGGAATTTGTTATATGCCCCGGCCCGAGTACCCGAGCTTCCGAACAACGGGTCCTCCGAGCCGCGAATACCCGCTCCTGCATATAAGGCGGCTAGTGCCTGCTGATGCGGCCCACACGCCTCTAACTCCGCCTGCGGCTGTGCAAACGGCTTTGGTACAACGATTCCTGACGCGAAGCATGAAAAGAGGTTCCAACAGGTCAATGCTTTTCGCCGTGAACAAAACAGAATAATCAAAAGATAGGCCGTCTTCTGCCCGTGGTTATTTTTGAGGCCGCCCATCTCTGTATTCTAGAAATATACATCTTTTCCAAAGGATCCCGCAAACTCAGCCTCTCTTGACTCGGACCTCATGCGGGCGGCGCCAGCTTTTGACCCCACCAGGAAACGAAGCTCGGGCCTCGACTCTCGAAAACCTTGCGCGGCTTCTCCAACTCGTAGCACTTGTGCTGTGCTCGCTAATCTTAGCCATCTCGAGAAAACATGCGAGTCGGCACGGGACCTGTGACCACAGCCGTTGCTGCACGTAGCTCCTACTATGACCTCCACTTGCCCGTTGCTATATATGGAGACAGTCCCTTTTTCTTGGTAAAACGCTTAACTTTTTCTCGTTCCTCTCACACTTTCTCGTTCCTCTCACACATTCTCGGTCCTCTCATACTTTCTAAAACTTCAATTTTTTGGCCTTTTGAAACTCACCGCTTCTTGCGAAACACCAGGCTTCTCATCAGCGCCAGCAGTCCGAGCACCGGCTCTCTCACCCATACATCTCGCGCATCCCATCCACAGATCCGCCTCACTGGCCCGCTCCTAACCCCGGACCTATACGCAAGAATCAGATTGGGCGAGAATTCCCCACACGCATTTCCAGATTCGCCTAATTTCCCACCTCATCAGTCAGCAAAGCCGGTGACTTTTCCAGCCCAAAGCTTCGCAGAAGCCAGTAGGCAAAAAAGCCGATAACAGAAAAACAAATAAGATCAGAGTCAGGGTTTTACCTTTTGCCTTTTGCCTCTTGCCTTTTGTCTTTCGCCTTTTGCCTTTTTTCTTTCACGGCGTCTCTTACTCCGATTTACATCTGTTTTATCGCCTGCTACTTGCGCCTTTTTCCGAGATAAGGGCACATGCACAGGACGAGATCTCTTCCGCAACATATTTCGCACCGGTCAAACAAACTTGAAGAGGTACAAGGAGGATCCCCAGATTATTCACCAGGGAGGATTTCCAGATTTTTCACCAAGGAGGATCTCCAGATTTTTCACCAAGGAGGATCTCCCAGAGGATTTCCAGATTATTCACCAAGGAGGATCTCCAGATTTTTCACCAAGGAGGATCTCCAGATTTTTCACCAAGGAACAAACGAAATTGCGCTCAAAACATATTTCACAAGGTCCATAAAAGGTTGACCAGAAGATCACTGAAAAACATCGCAGATCGCTAAACAGGGTATCTCAGCCTCTTCTCAGTCCCAATTTTCAGAGTAGATTTCGCTCGAGCTTACAGAAAAGCATCCTCTAAAATCACGGCAAAGCATTTTCTAGGTTCATAGATACCAGGCCTGGAGATTCACTATAGAGGCACACCAATAGCCACCACATATGAGGCAGCACACGCCGCCACATGGACTTCCCGACGAGGGCAAGAGCCCATACGGCCACACGCGGCCCAAATCCAAACTCCGACGCGCAACTGGGGGATTCTCCAAAGTCACGGTTCTTGCCGACGGGAACGTCATGAAACACCAGAAGTCCCGCCAGCGAAAGGTCTTCAGCTGCATGACGTGCCACAAGAAGAAAATCAAGTGCACCCGGGACCAGCCGGTGTGCATGAACTGTCAGCGGCTGGCGTCGGAATGCAAGTACTTTGTGAACAAACGGGTCAGCAGGGGCGGACGGCCGCGGGCGGAATCCCTGGAAAACAAAAAGAGGGCCGATAAAGTCTCGCAGGACTCGCAGACGGACGAGTCTGTGCCTTCGACGCGGCATTCCTCGTTGTCGTTACCGGCGGGTATGGATCCAGGCTCTTTGGCTGCACCTCTCGACGAATCTGCCTCAAATTCGGGCAATGCCCCCATCTCTACCTCTGCATCTGTCTCTGCATCAGTGTCGGTGGCTAGTCCGAGTGTCGATCCGGCGACTTTGTCGCAGACCACCTTGACATCTATCGAAGGGGCAAAGCCTGGAAGCAACACTGAGAAGTATTCTCGAGGCTCGGTTTCTGGAATCTCCACATACTCGTCCTCGCTGCTTTCTCCTGAGGCTCAGCTCAGGCCACCCGGTATAGCCGAGAAAGGCGTTTTGCATAGGAGAGACTCGAATCACTTGAACCACATGTCGACAAGTCCAGCCTCCGGCAACCACGAGAATGGAGTCTCCCCAGACACCATGCGTCATGTTTTCTCGACAGAATCCATCAGCAAGATGACCGAAAGATACTTTGAAGCAAACTACTCGATCACTATGAAGGACGGAGAGAAAAGGCAAGGGGCGTTTGGTCAAGATTCAGGCCACATTCAGGGCCACGCTCAGGGCCACACTCAGGGCCACGCTCAGGGCCACACTCAGGGCCACACTCAAGGCCAGATTCATGGTTTAAGTCAATTTCAATGTTCTAGTCAAGGTCAATACCCTGCTTATGGCCTGGACCATGGCCTAGGATACTATCCGACACACTCTTCAGTCAACCGCTCTCCGTTTATGAAAATGAACTACATGCAAGGCTCACCAATGGCTTACTCGAGTCTGGTGCCAGAAAGGCAGAGTGATATGAATATGGCGCGCTTGGAAGTCACCAGAAAAAGTTCGCTTTCCGGAATTGACGCTCTCTCTCCAGCTCCCTCTCAATTCTCTCGGCATGTGGCTCTTTCTGATTCAAGTCCTCGTCGTTATGACTCAAGTTCTCGACATAAAGACTTCAGATATCATCCTCATGACTCTAGCGTGCATCACCGCGACTCTGGATCTCACCATCCTGATACAAGTTTTTGTCATCATAGCACACATCCGCAAATGTCGGCCGAGTCTATGTCAATGTCTTCATCGGTCATTTCACTACCCAGTCATCATCCAGCGCCTCTTGTGTCTACTCAGGAAAATGCTCTCAACCCGTACTCCTCAAACCCAGCCACAACTGTGAACTTTTTATACGGCACTAACGTCAATTATCATAACGGCGGCATTTTCCAGAGCCTTCTCCCGCACCTCCCCAAACGAGAAAGGTCCTACGAGCTTGTTCAACGGTACCTCTATTCAGTGCACGATCTTCTCCCGATCATGCCGAATATGTCCGAATTCGTTAAAGAGCACGATCGTTTTTGGGCACACATGGAATCAGCTTATGGCTCGTCTACCTCTTATGAGCAGAAAATACAGGACTTCGACTTCCTTCAGTTTTACACGTTATACTTTCCTGTGGTCTACGCCTCCACAATTTCCGAGTTTGAAGAGTACGACAATCTTCTCTTAAACCAGGACATCGACAGATTTCTCCAGGCATTTAACAAGATCTGCCAGCACTTCAACTACCCCCACGGCCTCAAATCCATAGCATTACTCCTCGGCAATGTACTCATCCAGTCAACTTCGCCCAATCCGTCCACCATGGAAATGTCCCAGATAATTCGTTACGCAAAATTTTTGCATCTCCATAAGGATCCTGTGAATACCCTTCGAATTCAGGACTCGCAAATAGTGGGCTTTAGACGCAAGCTATGGTGGGTCATTTTCGGCCTAGATGCCTTAAGCAGTCACAATTTCTGCTTACCTCCTATTTGCCGATTTTCAGATTTTAATGTTGAAATTCCCGAACACTACGATTACACATTTGACAAGGATGGGCAGATTATTGGTAAAGCTTTGAATGTTGGCACCCTAGCTATGAGTGTGAAATTTCATTTTGACCGTATCTTGAGTGACTTAGTTTATCATTTGCATAATGGACTCGCTGCTGATATCATGCCAGAGGAAATTAAGCTGATACGCGATCAGATTTCATCCCTTTTCGTTTATATCCACCTGTCGGTCTCAGAGATCAACGCCCACTACGAGAAGTACCCACCGCAGTCCGTATCAGAGTTGAACATGTTCAATTTTGTTAAGCACCACTCTTGGAGCTTTGCTGATAGGGCGCTCATGCTCCTCCACAAAAAAATCCTTCTCACAGATCGCTCTCTGACCAACAATACATCACTTCAAACAACCTCCAGACGGCTAAAACCCGGAGACTTGTCTTTGAACCAGTATGAAGACACGTTTGGCCGGGTCCCAGAGTCAAACATCATTAAAAACTTCCAGGAGTCCTCGATTGCACTGCTAAGATTTGGGCAGACCGAGCTGTTTTCATATAACGATTTGCTGACCAACCTCATTCCGTCCATTTTGCATAACTTGAACGACTTTCTCAAGTACAATGATTTTATCAAGTTCGGCAAGTTTAACTGGTATGTGAAGCGAACCATTCCACTTGACTCGGTGATCTTGCTTCTCACCGTGATGAGCGTCAAGCTTAAATACAACTTTATGGGCACGGCTGAGCTTTCCGTCTATGTGAAGTTAGTCAACAAGACTTTATTCATTCTAAACCGAAAGTATTTCAAGAATGAAAAGTACAAGCGAATGTTTTCTCTTACCAATGCAACATGGGAATATATCTTGAAGAAGCATGACGTGGCTCGGCGTATACTGTCGCCAAATGGTGGCGCCAGAGACTGCTCGATCGAGTTTTTGGATCATCAAGTCACGGGAATCAGGAATATGAGCGAGTTGTTCACCATCATGGAGGTTCCACAGCCCGCGATGGTGGTGAACGGTAAGACACTAATGCCGCCTCATGGAAATGATGATTTGTCTTTTAATCGAGAGCTAACATTCCACAATGATCGCAGAAAGCCAGTTCCTCGGGGTTCAATGGATGTAACTCCTGGTGGGAGTAATGACGAAGTCCCATTGACTGTTGGAAGACCGGATTCGGAGGAAGAGATGAGCAGGAATAAAAGTGAGCTTATGCATTTGAACAACAAAATTTATTATGAATTGCGCAACAACTTCGTGGACATAAACGACTATTGCACATTCTATTCATCTTTGGAGAATGTTTTACACGCGCTCATGGACTTCGTTAATGAGAAGTGACACTTCTGGTCTTAGGAAGACGAAGACATACAGAGGGGTCACAACAGGCGGACTGACAGTTGGCGTCTCACTACATGTGGCGACAATTCAATTTCTTTTCCACAGACTAATTGGGTATAGTTTTGTAATAATAGCTCACCTATTTTTGTGATAGTATGAACGAATTAAGCAATATTATTTAGAAACCAGCTGCAAGCAAGCGACACTATAGCTGGACGGTGTTCGGTTAGTTTCTCTAAAACAAAAGGGCGTATAATGTGGGAGAATTTTGAAAATTTGTTGTTTGTTTTCCCCTAACTCAAAAGAACATCATACCATAGGTTATAATAGGCTACTGGAGGTGTCAAGACCCTTCAACTTACGAGAAGCTGTAAACAAAAAAAAAACTCATGATAACTTAAAAAAAAAAATGCAATTCGGCTCCAAATCTTCGGCACAGAATAGATGTCAATTATTTGTTTCATCTTAACTAAATGCCACTGTCACATAGATTTTTGTTTTCCACAGATGGGTGACCATACCTTAATTGACAAGGCGGTATGACGTCTATTTGTCATTTTCTTCTGATCTCTAAGCAAAGAAAAACGCCCTGCGGTGATTTATACGCTCTGCCACAACATTTCGTTTTGTTTAAAATTATTCCCAAACTTTTCTCTAGAGTTTCATTGCCGTCATTTCAGGGCATTTGATAAGGTTTTTTTTTTTTTAGATTCTTGTGTATTGAGGGATGCGCCCGATAAACCAGCAGTGACAAGAACCATATCGACTACAACATAGTCCATGATAACACACTCCGGGCTCTACGATTTTCGCCTATTTTGTTTTTTTTTTTTTTTTTTTTCTGATTCATCTGATTAAAGAACTTAAACTATAACGAAATTATATATATTATTTTTTTTTTTGGAAGAAACAATATGCATTACAGGAAGCCTTTTTTTTTTAAAGATTCGTTTTTAGGCGACCCAAAAAACTATATATCCATAGAATAAAAAAACCTGTTTTTTTTTTTCTTAATGAATCTGGATAATGTACGGAGTAAAGAAAAAAAAATCATTTTTTTTTTTTTTTTT
>JAKTYO010000130.1:0-12374 GCA_030578735.1 Metschnikowia noctiluminum | reverse complement strand
GGGAGTATATGCACTACCATACACATTTCCGTCCGGTCAGTTTCCTTAGCGCAACCCAATTTGAGCTGGGTTTTGACCAATTAGGACTTAACTAGCAGTCAAGCCGTCATACAACGTGACTGCTGGCTGGGTGCCGCCATTTTCGTCCTTTCGAAGTTCCTTGCATTCTCTCAGAGTGTTTCTATGAGCCAGCCAATGAAGCCCTTTCGTTGTCCTATTCTGAATCGGTAGAGTCCTCCGGGTATCGGATCCAGAAAGAACATAATTAGAGGCCTCTTCCCCCTAGGATTGGGTCAGTTTTAGTTAGTTTTCAACCATCAATTCATAGCCATGAATACCAATCCTATTGATTCAGCCGCATCTATGTTACGCGAGGACTATTATATGTTCAGTAGTCCACACTAATAACTAGTACAACACGATGCTTTTATGAATTATATACTTTATACTGGAAATCTCGCCTTGTCTATAGATGTTTCCAAAAAAGTCTTCATTTTCATCCAGGTA
Source organism: Metschnikowia noctiluminum (assembly GCA_030578735.1). Classification (NCBI taxonomy): domain Eukaryota; kingdom Fungi; phylum Ascomycota; class Pichiomycetes; order Serinales; family Metschnikowiaceae; genus Metschnikowia; species Metschnikowia noctiluminum. The sequence goes on along the minus strand of JAKTYO010000130.1, from coordinate 11,867 downwards.
CTAAATCTTTTGTTCAAACCTTCTGTTTCGGAAAAATGTTACAGTCGCTTTGGATAGGCTAGAGTGCTGAAGACTGGTCTTCAAAAGCTCACTTAAATGCAATTGCTTACAGATCCGACCAATTGACTTCCCAAAGAGATCAACATTTGTGATTTTGGCGAGATCTTTATGATAATTTATCCATCTGGATTTTTTCGCCGCTGCAAAAGTCTCGACAAGATTTTATGAGATCATAAGCTTTAATCTGAAGTAGCAGACTAGATCAGATCTCCTCATCATGCACTCGCGCTTTGATAACCACAACATTGTTATGTGCCCGCGAATCTTCGCGGTCCAGGTCGCAGAACTGGAAATTTAATTTAATCATATTTTCACTTAATACCACGATTGAGTTCAAAACGCCAGAAACTTTGAGAAGTTCAAAAAGTCAAAAGGAAATATACATGGCTCGAAGAATGGACACCTCGATTCCAGACTCGACGCTCGTCTACATTTCACTCTCGTCTTCGGCAGCAGTCTACATCCTAGTTGGCCTCATAAGCCTGTCCAACTCCAAATTGCCTCTACTCGCAGGAATTTTTGTTTTCACCAATATGATTTCGCGCACATCGACGTTCCAAGGCCCGATGAGGCGGGCTGTTCTAACGGCAGTAAAGCATCTACAGCGCTTGGGTCTTTTTCTGGCGAAAAATCAGGTTTCTCAAAGTGGAAACAGTCGTTTTTCGGCCTTGAATCAGGTATCGCAAAACGAGCTTCTAGAAGCACTTGTCTCGCTCCGGAAATACGGCTCGAACTCAAAAGCCTCAAATGTGCGTCGCCGGAAGCTTTTCAAAATGATGTCTTGGCGCCAGCAGAAGCTTTGTGATGACGCTGGCTACTCCCTGAAACTCAATTTGATCGACACTCACATCGACAAAAACCAGCGAGTCTTTAGCCAAATTGTGAAAGCTACAGAAGCCGCTTACGGACTCTCGGGGCACGAGTATACTGCCTTTCTCTCAAAAAACCGGCCTGCCTCCCAAAACACTTCGTCCTCTAATTACAGAGTGATCGAGTCCCTCGGCCATTTGATGCGGGACTGGTCTCCTTCGGGAGAGGCCGAGCTTGCGCCCATGCTCAAATACATCAAGCAGCATCTTGACCGTGTCGTGCTGCCTGAAAACGCATTGAAAACGTGTATTGTGGTCCCTGGCTCTGGGTTAGGACGAGTTGCACATGAAGTGGCACTTCACAAACAGTATGGCGCTGTTCACGCGGTGGAGTTTAGCGGCCTTATGCATGCTTGCAATCAGTCCATGTATCAGCCTGAGCTGAAGACAGAAAACCGCATTTTTCCTTATATCCATACTTCATCGAACTTTTTAGATACGAAGGCGCAGTTTAGAGACACAGTGGTTCCGGCCGGGTTGCAGCAGCCAGCCAACTTGCACTTACACCTTGACGATTTCTGCTATTTTTCTATCCCTGAGAAGGAAAATTACGATACAGTGGTGGTGGTTTCTGCCTTTTTCATCGACACCGCGGAGAACATTCTCGATTACTTTGATCAAATCAACCAGCTTACGGTGCCTTCGAAGAAAATTGCCGCGCAAAAGACAGACGCTCAAAAGTTGAGTACATCAAAATTGGCGTTGAAAAACGGATTTTGGATCAACTACGGTCCTCTTAAGTACGGCAGTGCGGCACAGGCTGAGTTGAATGCGACAGAAATCGCACACATCCGCAAGAATTTGGGCTGGGTCGACATCCATTGTCTCAACACGATAGAGGACACTACGTCTGAGTTTGCGAAGGGAATTGTCCCAGGAACAGGCCTCAATGGATATATCACAGATAAGCAAAGCTTATGGCAGGGGTACTATGGGATTTCTATGTGGACGTCTGGGCAGAGGGCGAACCAGTTTAAGGGTTAGAAAAAGACCTGGGATGCGTACAAGCGATGATGCTGTCACCGTGTGCCATGTATAAGAAGAAGGGCGTAAAGTGGACTGAATGATATATTGAGAATGACAAAGGCTCATTCAATAGGCTAGTAGTGTACTTTGAAGATGCCCAAAACCCGATTACGCCGATTCAGTTGCTAACACGTAAGTTCTTGGAAGGCCTAGAAATCATCTCACTTGCTGTTCATACAAGAATATATACCGAAAGCACGAAGATGAAATATTCTCTACTTTTTCAGATGTCTAAAACATGTGAAATTTCAGTGAAGAGAATATTGTATGAGAGTATATCATTTCAATCAGATAAAAAATTATCCCGGCAAGTACTCGCTAGTCTTGACAAGCCCAACACCTCTTCGGAATATCTATCATATGTTCCATATACCCATCTCTTGTTCCATAAGTCAATCCCTTTTTGAATAAATCCATCACATCAAATAAGTTTATTACGCCTGCAAATACTGTCACATCTATGCTATTTTGAATAGTTCCCATGAAGACCAAGACACTCAAAATCCCACATCCTCTGCCTTTGAAACCTACTCCTGGGCAGACGGACTGCTATTTATTTGCACCTTCTTGTCCTCTCCACCACTGACAATGCCGATCTCCTGGTCCCAAGACAAACCAAAACATTTTCCCATCTTCGACTCACGGGTGATTGTGTACATGGCCTTGTCAGCTCTCACATCCCATACTTTGACAGTTCCATCGTGGGACGCAGACGCAAACATCGTGTCTTTGGTCGGGCACGCCGCCAAGTCAACCACAAAGTTTGTGTGGCCAAGAAGTTTCAGGATCTGTTTTTCTGTGGCTCCGGCTTGTGTTCTGGGATCATGCAAATTGATGTGTCTCGCAGAGGAGCCAGACGCTATCAAGTTGACTCCCGGAAGCTGCAACACAGAGAGCAAGGCATACCCCGTGCTTCTCGTGTCTACACAGCGGGAAGTCACCAAATCCCACGTTTTGATCGTGTGGTCTTGCGAAACAGAGTATCCGACCAGGCTGTCATGTGCATCGAATATGACACCCTCCACAGGCTGGGAGTGGCTCTCAAGAAGCGCCAAAGGTGCCCTGTGCTTGACGCCCGAGTCCTTGAGTGCCATCTTCCTTCTCTTCTTCAGCGAAGACGACGCGCCCGCACCCGAGCCGTCCACGGCATAAGGCTCTACGATGTTCATGTCTTTTGGCACCGTAGACCAAAATCCCACCACGCCATCGCTGCCTGCAGACAAGATTCTGTGGGTGGCCACGTTGACGTCGAGTGCCACCACAGGCGCCTTGTGGGCGTCTAGAATCGCCAAAGTTCGGGCTGATTCAGGTGACTCTGCGTCTTTGTCCTCGTCTGCGTCGTCCGCCACGCTCACGCCATCGGTAGCCGCAGTTTTCCACAATCGCACTTGTCTGTCATTACCGGCAGACACTATCCGGTTGGCATAGACCCATTTCACAGCCCTCACAGGCGCCAGGTGGCCCACATACTGCTTTTCGACCTGTCCAGACATATTATATGTGCGCACAATGCCGTCGTAAGAGCCGGCCAAGATCTGGGGCGACGCCAATGACGAGCCGCGTTGGGCGGTCACGGCAGCAGACGTGTTGTTGATTGTATCTATGCTGGAAACCCAGTCTTCATCATTGAAAGAGGCCAAAAATGATGGAGGAAGTACTGCCCTCGTATACTCGATCTGGAGCGTGGCCTCGGCTGATAACCCGTTTTTCGTCAAGTACTCGTCCAAAGATGTACGCAACAAGACGCCGTCTATCAAAAAGTCAAATGGCACGGCATCTTCCTTCTCCAAAAGATGGTTCACGACTTCCGACAAGCCGTATCTCTTGAGAGACGTGGGTACGAATAAGGGCGCGTCAGAGGCCCTGAGCGACTCGTCCTCCTCTTTAGTAAAGAACCGAGCTTTCACTTGTGTCTCAGACATGCCTTTTGTGTTTTCAATTAGGGCCCGTGTGGCGAATAATATGGGGTTTAGCTCAACTTAGGTTGGATTTGAGATCTCTGAGAGAAGAAGTGCGATGCGATGCCTGCGAAAAAGTCTTGTATGGAAGCGAGGCTCGGTAATGGGTGCAATTTGGTGAGAAAAATGGGTAGTGTTATGAAAAGTATGCGCGCTATTTGGGGCCGCTCCATATATATTTTGCAAGAAAGGGATTGGTGATATAGAGAAGGAGGGATAGGTGATATAGAGAAGGAGGTAAAGGCGAAAGATTGGTTATTGCAACAAAGTTTTTGGGTGAAAGGGCGTTGCAATTTCTGAATGGACTTTCGAATGATTTTTTTGACGACTTCATGACCTGACTATCACTTTGTGAGTGTAAGTTGTGATAATCTTCCGGAGGACAACGTCAAAGAGCCTAGATCCAGGATTAATTATGAATCTGTGAGTGGAAGCTGTGAAATTGTAAAAGTGACAAAAGTATAGTTACTGTGAGTAGGGAAATTAAAAAACAATTGATTAAAATTTTAGTTCGTCATGATCTTTTGATATAAAGTATCATATTCAAGCGCTTTGTATATTAGCAAGATAAGAATAGTATTGTTCTTATAATAGTCCTCGCGTAACATAGATGCGGCTGAATCAATAGGATTTGTATTCATGGCTATGAATTGATGGTTGATGACTACTAAAAATGACCTAATCCTAGGGGAAAAAGGCTTCTATTTATGTTCTTTCTGGATCCGAGCCTCGGAGGGCTCTGCCGATCCAGAACAGGACAACGAAATGATTTCATTGGCTGATTCTCGAAGAAACACTCTAAGAGAATGCCGAGGAACTTCGAAAGGACGCAAATGGCGACGACCAGCCAGCAATCAAGTTATGTGACGGCTTGGCTGCTGGTTTATTCCTATTTGGTCAAAGCCAGCTCAAATTGGGTTGGATACTAAGGAAACTGACCGGACGGAAATGTGTATGGTAGTGCATATACTCCAGTATGCGCTAGCACGGCTATCGGTCTCAAACCGATACCAAGGACCTGACATCCCCCCCAGTTCCGGAAGTAGGATCCGAAGGGAAAAACTTCAAAATTTGATCAATCTTATGCCTTTTGGCGTAGGCAAAAGTGAGCTCGGCCGCGGACTTGGCCAAGGCCGAGGCGCGAAACTCGTCAATTTCCCCGAGTGGATACTCGGCGGTAGGTGAACAACGAGCCAGCAAGCGATACCCTTTGGCGACTTTGCGGTGGCCGACAATCTCAGTAATCTCGACAGCTTGAGAGCCGTCCTTGTACTGTTTCAAAGGGACCAGGGAGTGGGGCGCGGAGAAATACTCATCGGGAATACGGTGCTTGAGGCGAAGGTGACTGATGTGAAACACAGGATGTCCGGTATAGGTAGGCGGCATGATGAGTTGGTAGTTGACGGGGCTTAGGACTTTGTCAATGGTGAAGGGTCCGGCAAATTTCGTGCGAAGCTTGGGCAAGAGCGCGGAGTTATGGGCATCGAGTTGAGCGCCAAGCTGGGTGAGGTCGAGGTAAACCTCCTGACCAGCCTCAAACTGTTGGTCTTTATGGCGTTGATCGTAGTAGAATTTGGCATTGGCGAAAGCAGCTTGGTGAGCAGCGAGAGCGGTGTCCTGAAGGCGATCCAATAGTTCGGCAACGTCGGTAGCGGATCGAGTGGGCGGGGACTCGGTGGCGGGAAAGAGGAAAGTGGACGGAGAAGAAGGGATGTAACCGAGATCGAGTTCGAAGGGGGACTTGCCGGCGCGGGAGGTGGAAGGCTGGGCATTGAGAACGAATTCGCCCACAGCAAGGAACTCGGCCCAATCGTCGCGCTTGGAGACGTAAAGGCGCAAGTAAGTTTCGATAAGCTTATTGCGGTTTTCGACGCGGCCATTGGACTGTTGATGGCGCGCGAGGGAAAGCTTTGATTCAACGCGGAAGAATTGCAAGAGAGACTGGAATGCCGCATTGGTGAATTGGGGTCCGCGATCGGACTGGATGGAGTGTGGGAGACCATGGAGGGGGAAGTACTGGTGCAAAAGCAATTCCACGAGGTCCTCAGTTTTAAATTCAGACAGAACGGCATAGAAGTGTACACGATTGCTGAACTTGTCCACGATGGTAAGAATGGCGTCGACCTCGCGCTGTTGAAAGGAAACTTTAGGGAGGCCGGTAATCAAATCCATGGAGATATCACGCCAGCGACCCGTGGGAACGTCCGCTGGCTGGAGGAGGCCGCTGGGTTTGGAATTGTTGTATTTGACAGTCTGACACTCGTGACAACTCTTGACATAATTCTCGACTGTGGCAGTCATGTCGGGGAAAAAGTAAAGGGGACGAAGAGTTTGCAACCAACGGCGGACGCCAGGATGTCCCGCGGCCGGGGCACAATGGGTCTGGAAAAGAAGGTCGGGTAAGACGCGGTGCGGAACACACAACCGCTCGTCGAAGTACAACAACCCAGTATCAGATACAAGGCGGTATCTGGGGTAAGTGTCGGAATGAGGCAACCCTGTTTCAGCAAGCGAAGTATAGATCGGGCCGAAAAATGGATCCTCAGGGTAAGCGCTCAGGAACAGATCAAGCCAAATTGGGTCCAGAGAGAGACTCATGACGGCACCGACAGGCGTGACAGTCTGAGGATTGAGAGTGGGGTTGCGCGACAAATGATCTGCGAGAACATTCAACTCACCGGGCTGAAACAAAAGTTGGAAGTTGTAGTGAAGAATGTGCAGCATCCAGCGTTGAAGACGCGGGTCAATGGGCTCAGTGGTTTTGACGTGGCTGTCATATTGACTGAAGATTTGGGAAATCGATTTCTGGTCAGTGTACAAGGTGAAAAAATGGCCTTCGAGGAAAAAACGGAATTTCTGGCAGGCAAATTTGACTGCCCAGAATTCTTTCACATGAATGTCCCAATTACGTTGATGGATGTCGAACTTTTTGGAACGGTACTCGACGGGGTACCACTTGGTAGGGTCTTGACGGCTGGGTTGCAACAAGACTGCAGCAGCGGCAAAGTGCGAGGCATCAGTGTGCACTTGGATCGGAAGCAGGGGATCAAATGACTGGACAGGGACGGCGTTAGCAACGGCGTTTTTGAGATCTTCAAAAGCAGCTTGACAGCGAGTGCTCCAAATGAAACGCGTATCTTTGACGAGAAGTTCCGTCAAGGGCTGTGAACGGTGTGCGTAATTTGGGATAAGATCTTGAAGGTAGCCCACATGACCAAGAAAGACCTTGATGTCAGTTTTGTCTTGCGGGACGCCTAAAGCCTGAATCTGGCCGCGTGAGGTATCTGTGGCTGAAATACCTGCTCCGCTGATCTGATGTCCGACCCACTCAATGGACGGAGCATGGAAAACGCATTTTTCCCAGTTAACAACATGGTGATGAGCCGCGAGAACGGAGAGGATGGTACGGACATGCTGCAAGTGAGTTTCAGGATCAGGGGAAAAGATGAGAATGTCGTCTAGATAGACGCGAGCGTAAGCCGAATGATCGCGTAAAAGGTCCGTCATGTAGGAGCCAAAGACCTGGGGGGCATCACAAAGGCCAAAAGGAAGGACTTTCCACTGAAATTTCCCAATGGGTGTCAGGAAGGTAGTGTAAGGTTTGGTCTCGTCAGCAATACGTAATTGATGATAACCGCTCTTGAGGTCCAAGGAGGAAAACACCGTGGCGTTAGACAAGCCAGGCATCAAGGAGCGAAAAGAGGCGAGTGAGGTAGGCATAGGGTCAGTGATTTCGTTGACAGGGCGAAAGTCAAACACAATACGGAAGCTCCCCGTTTTCTTGGGCACAAGCTGGGCAACGACGTAGTCAGGTTGATGCGACGGTTCGATACATCCTGTAGAAAGGAGACGATGTACTTCGTCGTCTAAGAACTGGGAGGCGGCAAGGGAATAGCGAGGAAGTGGACGATTAGCGCGGCGCTTCGCACCGGGTTTGATGCGAATGCGGTAGTCATCAGGTCTGGCTGGTGGAAATGTAGTCGCGGCTGGGGCCAGCTTGAAGGAGGCAAGCATCACAGCAAAATCGGACGTTGGTGACGACGTCGGAACCAGACAAGGAGATGTATCAGGCTCGAAATCAAGGGCGCTAACGGATTGGCTGAGGGTAGGAATAGGCATGCCAGCGAGTTCAAACCTCTCGCGAGGTTGGCAAAGAACATCGAAGGCGACCCAAAAATTTTCACCAAGGACAAGAGGTGCAATGCGAGACTCATACACGAGGAACGTAAATTCGAACGTCCGAGAGAGGTCTGGAATAGTGAACTCGAGGGTGACCGTACTTTCCATGGACCGGTTGGGGCCGGCGCCAAAAATCTGGAGCAGGAGTGGTTGTCCCGTGTTCAGTGGTGTAACGCCGAGAGAGGAGACAAGCGAAGGCGAAATGAACGAAAGACGAGAACCCTGGTCCCAGTAGGCGACAGTCTGGAAGTTGCGGGGTTGGACGAGGATAGTGGAGTAGTAGGAGAACTTCGAGTTGGGAGTGTCGGGACGGCTACCGAGAACGACAGCAGCAGCCTCAAACTTGTGACGACGGAACGTGGAGGATGGATGAGCTGCAGTAGTAGGCAGTGGACGGCGGAGGAACGGACCTCGAACGAAAGATTGGTTGCGGGGGATACGTTCAGGCCGGCCTTCGACTCCTTCGGCAAGGTGCCACCACTCAAGGTCAAGAACCTTCATGAAACCGAAGTAGGATTTCTGCCGTGCGTAGACTCCGGAGAGAATTTCGGCGATCGAGGGTGTGGACAAGGCACCATCGGTGGTAAGAAACTCATAAACGGCAGAGAATTCAGTGTCAACAAAAGGCAAGACGTCAAGGGTGCGTAAGACATCCTTGACTTCGGTGTAGGTCGTGGCAGGGGTGCGCATTGCGAGGCATCTAGCTTTGTGGTCTGCTGCAAGAGACGCAAGATCGGTGGGATCTAATTTCCAGACAAGGAAGGCAGATAAGAACAGGGTATCAGAACGCAAGCGAGGGAGTTGGGTGCGAAGCGACCGAAAAGCTTGGCGATCTGTCCAGTTGACACCATCAGCAGCTTGAAGAACAGCTCCGTAAAGTGCAAAAGCGTTGAAGCGGGGGTAGTGACGAAGTTGTGGGGCTAAGGAGTTGATAAAGTCTGTCCGTGACTGGAAGTTCAATTGCTTGAGAGCGTACATTGGTGCGCGGCGTGGGACGAGAGGGAGTTCCGGCCAAAAATAGTCTGCTCCCTTGGAGGGAAGGTAAAAGAAGACAGAAAGGGCGATAGCACACAAGTATGAGATCCAGCGGGCAGGCCAGCTAAACATCATGAAGCAGACACGTAAGGTCTTGAAAAGCCAGACGAAGGGTTCCAAAATAAATCCGAGGGACGCGGTGGCAGAGGTAGGGGTGGAATGCCCGGAGCCTTGCTCGATGGCACGAGTAAGTTTCAGGACATTGGTGATGAGTCGGTCAAGACCTTCAACGCGTCTCCATGGAGTTAAATCTTTGCGGGGGAAAAAATGGCGGAAAAGTTTTCGAGGGAATTGGGACACGCGACGAAGGGTGTTGCGGAGAACAAAGTAAAACAGGAGCCAAAAGAAAGACTTATCAAAGAATGCCGAAAAGGTGGCGTAAGCACGAGTGGAACAGAGATAAACCATTGCTTGAAAGTAGCGTGATGAAGGGTCAATATAGTCGAAGTTGCGCAAAATCAAGACAATATTGGACAAAATAAAGTCAAAGATAGTGTTATGGGAAAACACAAAGCCGAAAGCTTCATCGAAGGCATAGTACTGGGAGTAACCGGTAGGTTCCCAGGACAGGATGCCAGGCAGGGAGATCGCGGCGAGGCGGGAGGGTGGGGTTTGAAAAGGCAAGATCAGATAGGGTTGCTCGAAGGCAGAAAGAGACAAGGCGGTGGCCTTGAAAATAATCCAGTAGAGATTGGTGCGGAAGAGCCGATAAGCTGTCACGGTGACGGCAGTCACGATGCTGACGACGGCGACGACAGAAGCCATAGCACGCGACCACAGAGGGTAGTGGTTGTAGGGGACCTCCATATAATAGTCCTCGCGTAACATAGATGCGGCTGAATCAATAGGATTTGTATTCATGGCTATGAATTGATGGTTGATGACTACTAAAAATGACCTAATCCTAGGGGAAAAAGGCTTCTATTTATGTTCTTTCTGGATCCGAGCCTCGGAGGGCTCTGCCGATCCAGAACAGGACAACGAAATGATTTCATTGGCTGATTCTCGAAGAAACACTCTAAGAGAATGCCGAGGAACTTCGAAAGGACGCAAATGGCGACGACCAGCCAGCAATCAAGTTATGTGACGGCTTGGCTGCTGGTTTATTCCTATTTGGTCAAAGCCAGCTCAAATTGGGTTGGATACTAAGGAAACTGACCGGACGGAAATGTGTATGGTAGTGCATATACTCCAGTATGCGCTAGCACGGCTATCGGTCTCAAACCGATACCAAGGACCTGACAGTTCTCGTTATCTTCTCTCATTATTTACTATGGGCTCAAGGCTCACCCCACGTAAGGGCAGATAGAGAAGCCCGATTCCGCTCCAGGGAAAAACAAAATTACGATTTGAACTACTTCAATTTGGAAAGATGTGGAAGAAGAGATTTTGAAGGCAGCTCTTCAGGTAGATTGTGATTTGCCGAAAAATTAAAGACACAGCAAAAAACGAAAATAGCCTCGTTTCAATGTCCCTTAGGGGATACGTCGAAAAGGTTCTTATGTCATGGATTTGATTACATACGCTGGTCTTTAAATTCCACAGACTTTTATCTTTCCAAAAAATCGCTATTGAATCACAACAGAAAGCCTTCTCGAAAGGAAGGTCTGATAATATCTTCGGTACTTTCATTTAAAACCCCATAAATTAAGAATCAAATCACTCTCCTACAAAGACTTTCGCAACATCCATAGACTATTGAACTTAGAACGACGTGTGCCTACGAACCTGGATCCACGGATCCGAGATATTGTGTTTCGTTTTGCAACCGGGTCTTCTGAAATCCAAAAACTGCGTGTTCGGAGAACGGCTCGTATGTACCGAGCAAAAGTCCGCCATCTTCTTGTCTGTGTCCGTCGAGGAGGAGGTAACAGGCGCATTTACTCCAAGAAAGCTGGGCGCTTGATGTATCTACTCCGAGCTCAGACTGCAGCAATTAGTAGCTGATAGCCAGATTCTTTGCTGTGAGGTTCTTTTTTGTCTTCTGCGGCGAGTTTTTTTTCTCTCTAATCCTATTCTTCCTGTCCTTTTTGTGGTTCGGCTGGGGGAATAGTGGTGCAAAAGGCCAGATAAAAGGTTTTCCACACAAAAAATTCACGTGGGCTCTTAGCTCGTTCTATAATGTACTTCGCTTCTTTCAAGGGTGCAAATGCAAACTGGCGAACGGTCACGTACACCGCGTTGTAAGTGATAAAGACCAACGAAGAGACTAGAATGTGTGTCTTCACAGGGAGCTGGGCAAGCTCAAGAAGGTAGAAGCGAAACGGCTCAGTCCAGATAGGTTTCTTTTTATTTTCCCGCTTACTTTTAAGATTGAATTGTTTGGGCTTCTGGCCCAAATTTGGGTGTGTGTTTCTGGCAAATAGCCCGGACTCAAACGTCACAAAATCCCTTGCTTTATGCCGATGGCGAGAAGACGAAAACAAAGTGCAAAGATATGTTTGGGGTGTTAGCAAAATAAATTAGCAATAAGTGAAGCAGCAATTATAACAGAGATCAGGAGAGACATTGAACAGATCGATCGCGGTAAAAAAGTGCAACAGAGTTTTGAACTTGCGTGGAAAGAATTCGATACTCTCATTTTGGACAATATTCAACGAAAAGAAGAATTTGAAGATATAACGACAAACTCAAAATTCCCGAGAACATTAAGTTTTCTTAAATGGATAACGTGCTAAAAAGAATTCCAAATTTTCGAGCTAACAGTGAAAGCTTACTCAGGTGGGAAACAATGGGTGCA
>JAKTYO010000129.1:0-12385 GCA_030578735.1 Metschnikowia noctiluminum | reverse complement strand
AAATGAAACAAAAAAAAAAAAAAAAAAAAAAAAAAAAGAAAGACAGAGAACGAATACAAAACTTTGAACCCTGATATGCTCCGCTCATCAATCCGGTGTATACCACATCGGCGGGTGGAGGAGGTTTGCGCATACTTTCGCCACCGGTAAATGCCGCGACTCCTAAAGATGTATTGTCGAGACAAGGATTTTCTTTTCTTTTGTTTTGAGTAAAAATCGTGCGTTGGTACAGCCACTCAATCGCTTGTTTTGATCGCGGGTCAAAGACGCGTGCCTTGAATCGCGCGTGTTCTGTTTAGTTTTTCGCGCGAGCCTGTCGTTCGACAATTTTTTTTTTCAAACAACATGTTATAGGACGCCGTAGATAAGTGCGCAGGAAGTCCATTTGTTTGAATTCAACTTGAACTGAACTGAACTGAAACACCTGTGCATCTGTGTCATTTTAAGCCCAGCCGAAAGCCAAGCACACAAAATTGTTCTGCAATGTATCCAAAAAGGGTAATTGTATTCCCAGAATGACTCACTTGCCAGAGCAAATTTGTACAGGGCGCTTCAAAGTCGATGGCCGCAAGCTCTGATGGCTCTGTTATGACGAGCCACCAACGTACCAAGAAGGACTTACTCAAATATACAAATTTGTGCCTGTTTTTGATACTGCAAGTTACACATCAGCTGTGGGACAAGACAAGGAAGCGAAAGAAAACAAAACAAAAAACGTAATGCAGAGGGTGAAAAGCCCCTACTGTTTTCGGTAAGCCAATCAGACGCGTATTGAAACCGAATCAGAAGCATTTCAGTGATGGTATCAGTATCTTCACATCTATAAAAATTGAAACTTCCAAGTAGATCTCAAATCCAGTCATGACGATTATACTTTTCACGTAACTTTTTATTTTTCTTCGCAATTTCCGCGATCGGCCAACAGTTTTTTGTGTACAGGCTGAAAGATATGGTTGCGGTGTCACGGCTTGAGCAGTGGTTCTGTGCAAACGGCCAAACGAAATCAAAATAAACGGTCTGCACTTACTACTTTGGGTGCCGGCACCTGGCGGGACGATTATTGTGATACGAAAATAAAATTACACGGTCGAATCAAAAAGACGAAGGAAAACGAGTATTAAAAAGGTCAATCCCAGCTTCCAGGCGTCTAAGACTTTTTCAAGAAATCAATTCAAAGTGTGAGGTCAAGCCTACCGTAAAACACTCAACCTTTACGCAAAACTCGCGGATATAAGTTTCGGTGCATTTCGCGCCTGAGGCATCTCGATTGAGACGTCCGCTACTGCAGATAAGGCACCTCTTCAGCTAATACACCGTAGATCTGCATGCAATCGGACAAAAGGCGCGCGGGTATCCAAATACAGAGCATCGCGCATATGCTTAGAGATGTATCTGCTGTGCTTGGCGACGAGTATAAAACCAATACGGCGGCCGTATTTCCAAAACTGTACTCCTTCCCTCCCTATCGATATACTCCACTTACAAAGCCTGCTGATCGCCAACACACTGTCCGCTTTCCAGGACTAGCCATTCCTTCAACCCCTTTCCGACCCCTTTACACTCATTTATTATGAAGTTTGCAGCCACTGCGCTTCTTGTGTCGGCATTGGCAGCTGCTTTACCAATTAACTCCACGGAACCGATCTACACCGTCACAGTTCTGACCACGAATACTTACTATACCACCTTATGGGCCAACTGCACTCAGGCTGTATCTTCTGAGCTGATCTTGGCCAACTCACTGAGCTTTACGTGGGATTGGCCAAGTGCTTTAACGTCCACTTCTCTTCTGCCTATGTCAACCAGCCTGGTGTGGCCCGAGTCAACTACCTCGGCCTTGTCCTCTTCGACAGAGCATTCCTTCGATTCTGCCGAAGCTACTACCACTAAAACCACCACCATGTACATCACCTCGAGTGTACCATTACCCACGCTCACCTCTACCCCCCAGTCCTTCACTTCGAGTGAACTGACAGTGACAAAAACCATCTCTACAACTGCCGCCAGCGCTGCCTCGGGAACCATTTATGCAGGTGACGGCACGTGGTACTACACTGGTTTGGGTGCCTGTGGGAAAGTAAACACTGACTCAGACTTTATCGTAGCTATTGGCCATGGGCTTTTTGACGCTTACACACCCGACACAAATCCAAATATCAACACGTTATGTGACCGCAAAATTCGCGTGTGGTACCTGGATAAGTCGGTGGTAGTGACTGCCGTCGACAGATGCGAAGGATGCAAGCCATACGACTTGGACTTTTCGCCCGCAGCGTTTTCCCAGCTTGCAGACCAGCTGAAGGGACGAATTCAGATCACGTGGGAGTGGATCTAGGCCTATGGCTCTAGAAATGTTTTTCCAGGATCTATCAAGCAGCTCATGCTCAATCGATTCCCGGACCGGCGCAGCGATTGCTTTCCCTTTATTTCTTGCTCCTCCGACGAGTGACCGCCATGTGTTAGAACAAGTTTTAGATTACCTAATGATTTTATAGACGCCAAGAACTTTTGTTTCATTGAAGTACATCTTTACTTTGAGATATAGGTCGAAGAAAGCTTCATTGACAAAAAATCTACTTCAGGTGTAGGCGCCAGCGAAGGGTTTCATTTCTTGCTTTTATTCTACGAAATTGTACTCTGGAGTCAACATTTTGTGTTCCGACTGTTCTTAGGCTCAAAAGTAGATATATGTTCTGGATGTGAGGCTTTTCTTTAAAGATAATGAGAAACATTGGCTCAATGAGTGATGCTAGGCTTCGACACTATTCCCACGAGCGGTAATAAAAAACTTATGGTTTCAAATTGCATTGTTATGAAACTTTTGATAATTGTAGTCCATGAAAGACTGGAAAAACACTTCTGCCAAAAGCTGAGGAGAGTTATGTTTAAAAATTGCAAGCAAGAAGAAATGAGAACTACTTTGTTTGCCTTCTTTTGAAGAAGAGTAGACGGCAAAGTTTAGAAACTTTACTTCTTGTTCTTCGAACCAACTTTGTGTGACATAGGCTCCGACAAGACAGAATTTTTCAACGCAAGACTTCCTTGAAGATAAACAATTTGCTCAAAACATCTTTAAATGTCACTTTTTTTCTTGATCTGCGCAATTAATAATATGCTAATGGTCCAATGACCTTTGAACACATTTCTTTGTTTTGAAAAGATAGCCAGTAAGAGCAAAATAGCCTTCTTTTTGGGAAAATGGGGAAGCATGCCCGGTCCGAAACGGCCAAAAGTGCCAAATCCGGGTGGCCAAGATGGTAAAATGCTCAAGTCGTAAGCCGAATATCCAAGAAAAAAAAATCAAAAATTTCAAGTGTGCTTTCCTATTATATGATGATGAAGCGTTCGAAAACTTTTCGGTTACTTCATCACCCCGAGATTGTTCTATCACTTTAGCGATTATTCCTTGATCTTTGTTTGACATTAATGACCATGAACTTTGCAGCCATAGTTCTCTTTGTTGCGTTCACACGCGCTTCGCCTGTTGTCCGGTTTGAGACGAAATTAGCTCACTATTATACGACTGTGGCCTACTATACTACGGTAGCTGTTTTTGTCACGGATTCCATTCCTACTTTGGCTGTTTCTAAAACTACAAGCGACGAAAATGATGCATCTGATGAGTTCTTCCTTGCTTCAAGTGACGATTTGCCTTTCGAGCTTCAGACTAATTTTGAAATGACTCATTTAATGGGAACTACAAGTTACGAGGATCCAATGACGATGACAATTCCGGAATCTGAAACCTTCGCGGGAACTGATTCAGTCATTGGGATGGACTCTAGCACAGAAACTGAGAAGAAATCAGGAAATGAGCATGTATCAGAGACTTCGGAATTTCTGCTTAATGATACTTTTACCACCTCTCCTCCAAATTCGGAGGTGTACCCTGAATTGGATACTGAGGAAACCATCATCGAAGAAGTAACCGAATTCATTACTGAGGCCATCACAAAAACAATCACTGAATATTCGGCGGTCACTGGCGCAACATTGGAAAAATCAACTGACGAGTATTCAATGCTGAAGATTGAAACTGAATCCGAAACTCCAACTGCGGCTGATATTCCGGAACTGACCCAAGCTACGACTCCGGAACTGACCCAAGCTACGACTACGGAAATGACTTTATTTACTGATAGTTCTGAAATTCTTTTGGAGTCTGCAATTAGTGATCCAGTTGAGCCTGGCTTATCTTTTACTCCAACCGCGAGTCTGGAGTCTGAGATGGAATCCGGAATCATCCCAGAAATTGGTCTGACTGAGTTTCTCACAGAAACTTTGCCTTTGCGTCACAGCTTTGAAACAACTGTTGATGTCTCAAGCGATGTAGTTGAAACTGAGCCGGTGATCTTCACCACTTCTCAAAGTATGCAAGTTGACAGTGTTGGGGGACCGATTCCTATGATGACTACCGGAGAGATCGCTGAGCTCATAACCGTGCTGTCTAATGAAAAATTAGTTCCTGTGGAGACTGATTTTGTTCCTGATCTTGCCACTGACTTCGATGAAGGCCAGCATATTGAGCCCGTAATGGATTTCACCACTGACTTTGTAACTGAGCCCACTTCTGAGCCTGTTGCCATGATTTTAACGGAATCTGAGCTGTTGTCTAC
Organism: Metschnikowia noctiluminum; assembly: GCA_030578735.1. Classification (NCBI taxonomy): domain Eukaryota; kingdom Fungi; phylum Ascomycota; class Pichiomycetes; order Serinales; family Metschnikowiaceae; genus Metschnikowia; species Metschnikowia noctiluminum. The sequence continues at coordinate 7,769 of JAKTYO010000129.1, read as the reverse complement.
TACAATGTCTAATAAGCCATCCGACAACTTCGAGAAGAATGAATTCAGTGAAGCGCATGGCCTTACTGTGAGTTCTGAGCAACTTTTCGAAACGATAACAGAGCCATTCTCTGAGCAGCCAACGATAACTTCTTTCGAAGATTCACACATAGATGAGCTGATTGAGAATATCCAGATTACGACGACTGAAACTTACGGCCTAATTTCCGCTGCTGTTTCGGCATCTGAGCTGATTGAAGATAAGTCATTGGAAAGCTCATTTGTCAATTCTGTTGAGACGTCTACTCTGACTAGATCTAAAAAATTGACAGCTTTAGATTCCTCCTCTTTACCAGAAGTTTCGAGTTTCTCAAATGAAAAAATCTCAGATACAGTTTTTGAGACAGTCGAAACGTCTTTCGCAAGTGTTACAGAGCCTGGCATTGAAGACAGGGGCTCTGAAATCATGACCACTGAAGATGAAATGACAACTGCTACCACAGAGGAATTTGCATCTATTGTATCTGGAATCGTGGGGTACTCGACTGCTGAACTTGAAAAACTTACTAGTGATTCCATCTTTGATGAAGCATTAGCCACTCTTGTGACTTCTTCCACTGATCAAGTTTTTGGCACTGCTGAATCTTTGCAAATGACTAACTTTTTAACGGATGTGCCTTTTACTGAAGTGCCTCCTGCTGACGATGCTTTGATTTCAGCAAAACCTATTGTTGACTCAGATCTTTTGACCACTGGAGAGGTTACTGATGCGAAATCTTCGGATTTCGAGCCAAGCACTATCTCAATTGAAGAGGAGCCCGGCTTGACTTTCGATCCTCAAGGCCCAACGGCTTCTACTTTTGAGACCTACGAAACCACTGAGGTGGGACCTGAGTTGACATCTTACACTGATTCTACAGCTACTGAACCCGAGCCTGGGTTTGATGTAGGAACTATTTCTAGCACACCTGTGGTTTCTGAGCCCGCAGAGTCTGCAACACCAACATCAGAGACAGAAACTGGTCCTTCCCATAGTCTGGAAATGTCCACAGATGAAACCTTGATTGCTGAGACAATAGCCACGGATGTTGAGCTCGAGACGATGACTACATTCTCACCTACTGAGATTACAGTCATGTCGCAAACCGCAGTCACGGGCACAAAAGTTGATTTGACTACCTCAGCTTTGGCCTCGGAACCAGAACTGTCTTTCGGATCAAGTAATGAAGACATATCAATTATTTTAGAGACAGCGGTGACTTTCCTCTCTACTACGCCTTGTTCTAAGGGTATGCTCAATGACCCGGAACTTGAGTCTGAAACTTTGTCGCCTTCAGAAAAGACCACTGATGCTGCCTCGACTAATTCAATCACTGAGAATTTATTACCACTGGCTGAGCCTTCTTCCCTTGAGAAAGGGGAGTGGCATACAGTATCCGATATCCTTTCAGATGTGGACTCTGCTTCGGTGTCTGAAATAGTGTCTGCTTTATCGAAGGCTAGCATTATCTCGGCTAGTAAGAGTTCACCCACCAAAATCTCGGAGCCTGGGCAGGATAAAACGACATTTAGTCCAAGTTACCTACCAAGTAGCTTCACTCCAGTATACTTTGGGAATGTGCCGGAAACTGAGTCCATTTTAGAACCGGAGAGCTCGCCACTACACTCTTCAAGTGCAACTGAAATGGGCACAGCTCTCAGTTTGACTGCTACCAAAGATGAACGGTACTCACACATTACTTCCATTGCTGTTGCCTCTGAACCACTGATTATGGCCGCGTCTAATACATTTGATGCAGCCTCCAATTTTTTGTCAGATTCCTTGCTTGAGTCATTTTCCAAATTTCTCTCGTTTACACCAACACTGGTGATTCTGCCCACAGGCTCTTCGAGTCTGAAAGAATCGCCTGATGTCACCGAGCCAGGCTTCGAAACACCCATCAAGGCTTTCCTCGGATCTGAGACTTCAATTTTGGTTCCAGTTGATCACGGTAACGATGACGAAGACCATAATTTGACCACGCTGTGCACCACTTTCACACGCAACCGGACCAGGTTTGTGATTCCTGTTCCGGCCATTACAGTCCCGATCTCGGAGCCAATTGAGGCAACTGTGAAAACTATGCAAACTGCAAGTACTTTTAACACTTCTGAAAGTTTTGAGACGTCAGTAACACCCATGCTGATTTCGAACATTGTTGACACTTCACCTTCTGGATTTGTTTTGAGTGAGTCTCCTACTCATGAGGTTGAGGGGTTGATGACTAAAGATTCCACCAGCACCTTTTCCAGCCTTTCTGAACTTGAGCTCGAAGCTAGACCTCCATGCCTGTTCACTGAAACGACTTCTGAGACCGAAAACAATCTCATCTCTTCGAGTGAGCCAGTCTCAAGATTCCCAGAGGTGACTTTCGAGCCTGGTCTTCTTGTGACTTCCGCTTCAATTCTAGAGGCAACCACTTCCGCAGAGATTGATACCTTGCCTGATATTTCCAGTTCTGAAACTGCTCAGATATCGATTAATTCAATTCTTTTGATGGATCTGACTTTGGTAGTAGCGTGTACTAGTATCATGCTGGAATCTCCGCCAGAAGCTTTGTCTTTTTCCTCCTACACAAAACATTTACCAGGAGTTGTTACCTCTAGTGAAAGGCTTTTCGAGAATAAGTCTACTTCACTTCTGACTCCTGCTCCTGAATCACTCCCTGAGACATCACTTTTGCCGTCGAAAATGGTTTCAGAGGTTAGACCCACTGTTTCCCTGTCTCTCTCTCTGTTCTGCGACACTTCTACTCCCACTGCCACTTCCGCTGAGACATCCAGTTGCACTACAGCCGTGGTCTCGGCTGGCGACATCCCGCGGGTTTGTCCTAGCAAAGATGAATGTGGATGTTCTGACTTTGTTGCAAATGTAGGCGAAGGCATTTTGGGGCAGAGAAAGGAACCTGACGGCGAAGAAAATAACTGTGGTTTGAAGCTTATGGCACATCATGCTGGCCGGTCAGTAGAAGTTACAGTGGCTGACCGTTTAGGAGATGCTGGAGCCTTCGATATGACATTTTCTCCTTCGGCTTTTTCAAAACTCACAGACAAGAAGAAGGGTAAGATCAATGTGTCCTGGGAATGGGTCTAGTTTATCTTGACAGTGTCATACACGGCTTTGAAGTCATTTGCATCTGGCTAGTTCACAAGCACTCAGATTTGTCAGAGTCGCATGATTTGGTTCAGGATCTGGTAATTGAACATTTTGTGTATACTATCTAGACAGTAAATGAAACATCAGGATATTCTCAGCACCTAGATTACTCATACACGGACTCAGTACAACAAATCTTCTTGACCAAAAGACTCACTTTGGCTTGTATTTAATACTTGGACATTCTACCTGATCGATGCTGTCAGCTCCTTCCAGTTAGAGATTGAAACTATATCTCGCTTTGAACTCACTCGAATTTTTCTATGCTCTAATAAAAACGCAAAGCAACCCAACCTCCTCCTCGTTTGAAAGACCCACTCAAAGATTATGCTGCCGATTGATTACCCGTTATGGGTTTTTAACCTAGGATTAAGCAATAAATGCATGTTTTGTTTAAAATTGTTTTAGATTGCCAATTTCAGTACCTTTTTCTTTCTAAGCAATCAATAATTTCGTTTATAGTTCCCTCTTCATTGCCCGGTGAAATACCAAGCACATTTTCGGATTTGTGAATAGTAAAAGGTATCGGCCAAGCTCATACTTAGTTGCTCAAATGGGCTGATTCTCGAGTTTCTCTCTGCTTTTAACAATCTGAAATTAGCAAGCAAGAGTACTCACTGTTTTGATGAACTTTGCGGTTTTCGAATGCTAGTTAAATTGCTCATTCAAAGTCTTAAATTATCACAATACGCTCCAGATCAAAGTTCACTTTTAAGAAATAGCCACTATGCTTTTCGCAACCAGTATTATTTCACTTCTCCTTTTGAGTGCGGCTGCTACAGAATCCGTTAGGTTCGAGACTCGTCTTTTGACTTATGTCACTACTGTCGCATACTACACTATTATCTCCTATGAAGAAGAAGACCCTGTTTCGGAAACAGTGGCCGCGAGCCAAACAATAGGAGCCACTTCCACAATACCAATTAGAAATGGTTCACAGACATCGTTAAGTGAAAAGTTATCAATAAGATCCACTAGACGCGAGGCTCGAGCTCTGACGAGCATCTCAGAATTTCACGAAACTCTGGTCTCGGTATATCACACACCTTCTTCAGCCATAGAGAGTTCTCCTCCATCAATGAACGAATCTTTTGTCTCACGATATAATAAAACTGCCCCGACTGAAAATACATCCTTCTCTGTTCAAGACAAATTTTCCCCCGTTTATGATACTTCTGTTACAATGTATAATACACCCATTCCCGTTTATATCACCACTCTTTCTGTTCCCCGAATTTCAACTGTATGGGCTCTTCACACGAGCTCAGACGAATCTTACACTTCTTTGAACTCCACGAGAACCTTCAGTGAGAGCCACCAGATATATGATCGCAGTCATGAAAAGAAAGCACTCACATCCTACTCACCCCTGTCTTCCAAAACTTCTCGCACGTGGACAAACACATGGCTGCCTCCAACAAGGGTGTATTTCTCGGGTGATGCGACATACTATTTCCCACAAGTCGGGGCATGTGGGTGGAGAAATTACGAAACCCAGTATGTCGTGGCAATGTCACATAAGGTCTTTGACCAGTACACGCCTCGGAAAAACACAAATGATAATGTGCTGTGTGGGCGCAGAATCAGAGTATGGTGCCTGGGAAAATCAGTGGATGTTACGGTGGTAGACAGACTAGGCGGTGTAGAAACTCACGACGTGAGTCTTTCACCTGTTGCTTTTTCCCAGATTGCCGACAAGCGTAAGGGCCGGGTTCAGGTGTCGTGGCAGTGGATTTAAAGAAGGAGTTAGTTTGTAAAAGAGTGTACAAAAGAGTCAAGTTGAAGGTATAAGGCAAGCGCTAGAATCATTGCCAAAGAAAGGTACATTTGAGTAGTGAAAAGTCTTCAATCTTCACCTTTGTAAAAATACTGTAAATGTGGTATTGCTCGGCTTAGTGTTGATTTTTTCAAGTGAGCTAAAGACTAAAACAAATAGCAGAGTGGTTTAAGGAAATTGAGAAAGCACAATTCGAACTACAGGCTCAATTTCTGACAAGCTTGTCAGAAACATTTCTTTTGATCTTCTACTCAAACAATAAGTGAGTCTCGTGTTTGCTCTTTTATTATTTTGTAGAAAGGCTACTATCGGTGATTTTGATGGAAGCAGTCTTGGCCTGATGCGGGCAGTTGTAGGTGGGTTTTTTGCGACTGTACCCTCAATGAACTGATTTATTTTAATAGACAAAGTGTATAAAGCTCAAGCCTTGCAAAAAAGTAAAAAGAGAAAAAAATGTGTAGAGAATTTGCTTACAAAGCATAAAGATTTTCGGGTCTATGGGTCCTTTTCAATCCGCAGGCATTACATTATTTTCTTATTTTTTTTTAAAGAAACATCATTCTATAGCCCGCCGCGGATATATGTACAGGGGTACGTTCTGTTTGAATTCTACTGACGCAGCATTAAACTGAAAGACCTGTGCATCTGTGTCATCATAAGACTTCAGCTGGAAGCTAAACATACGGAATTGTTCCAAATGATCAACAGCAGGTTCCGCAGCAGGCTCTGCTGGGGGATTGTGTCTTGAGTTTACTCTAGGTGCCATATCTTCGATATATACCTAGGATGTTAAAGTATCTCACTGATTCTTCACTTATTACTCAACAAATATTCCAGGGGGATATTTGTACTCTTTTACTATATGAAAATTGTTATCCACGACTTTCCTTTCAAACAATTATATTGTTCAATTAGACGATTAGTTATGCATCACTCTCAAAGAGGAAAGCATACCTAAAAAGGAACAATACTAAGGATGAAGTGAGCAGTCCAGACACATGGTCGTGTACATCTCATAAGAATCTTTAACCTTAACAACACCTCGAGAGCTCTCATCATCACTTGATGAAGGGGATTCGCTGTCGGACAGTTGATTACGTTGCGAGTTGGTGGTTTCGATTGGGATGTGGATGAAGATGTTTTTTTCACTGAAGGCTTTTCTTACCGAGGCTGACTGACCATACTTCATCTGTTCTTACGTATATTCCTCTCGATTTCTCTTTTTCATTGGCAAAAGGTTCAGGGGTATAGCGCGCATTTTGATCAATGAGTTGTGAGTCTTCACTTGGAGGACGTTCAATAGAAGAGGGTGAGAGACCTCGCCGACCTGGGTCGTGTGGATTTCCCATCCCTTCTCTCAAATGTCGATTGGTGTTCAGCATTTTCAAAAAAGGAATCTGGTCTTTTTTAAACCTCCCAGTTTAAGGCTCATGCCTTGTTTTGCAACTGTGCCTTTTTTTTTAAAGATTCAGTGCCTCGAATCTCTATTTTCAGAAAACTTCTGTGGACAGCCGAGCTGCACCCAGTTCAGAATCAATTAATTTGTCTGTCTTTCTCTTTTTTCCACTAATGACATCGCACCTTGTTTATAATTTGGGGCCATGGACCTCGACCTCATCATTCGTTTGAATCAATTATGAAGTCCATTTGAAGTCAGATCGGATCATCATTAAATCCGTTGAGTTATTTCCAGCAGCCTACATTTGCTCGGGCTTCGCAACGACTGTGAAGGATTACGCTGAAAATGAATATTATCATGCGTATTGGTCAACGAGAGGCAAAAGAACAAAAAGCAATATATCCACGCGCAGTAACTAAGGTATTGGATAGCAGCGAAAGTTGCTTGGGTGAAGTATTTTGTAAGCATACCTTGAAATCTGTTGAAATTTTGATCAAAGATATTATAAGAATATTCCCAAAAATTATGGGAATATTCCAAAGAATCCAGGTCTATGACCTCAACCATGTGTAAATATTTTGAAGCCTCTTTAGCTTTGAAAAAGCCCTGTAATATTCTAAAGAACAATTTATTCTTTTATAGACTATTCTTACAAAGGTTCATCTGTACTGGTATACCCGCTAGGGCTCGAAATCCATGCGGGTATGTTCTCTCACAAATACCTACTTTTAAACCAAAATGTTTGGCTTTTAATTTTGTCTGCTCAAATAGCAAGGTTGCGAAAGACATAATAAAACTCCGGCAGAGTTTGTTCGGTTTCAAGGATCATCTTATAATTGGAAAGCACCAAAACAGCACTTCGGAACATGATAAAGCCACTTTTGATCGTATGGGAAATAGCTTTTAGTCCCTTACATGGCCGTTTATTCCATGTTCATTGGCACCCCGGAATGTCTGCACACAAATCACACGCGCCATCGATACTAAAATACCACGAGATTAATTAAACAAACAACAACCATAACCATACATTTTGTTCACAATTTTTGAGTCTCACCATGTCAAAAAACCAATTTTTAAGCTTTGGCGAAAGGCCAGACCCCTTCTATCCAGTTGTGACTCCCTATTCTTTCCTCCCTCTTCTTTCATCTCGACAACGCGTCCTGCAGACAATACCGATCTCACTCACACGAAACTGAGCTCTCTAACAACCCAAAACCCCACTTTTCACCCCACTGCCATGGACTCAGACGACGAATTCATGGACCAAGGGTCCGGCCCTGAGCTGCGCGACATGCTGGTGACACCAGAGCCGCAAGGCATGGCCAAGCGCACGCGGCTGAAGCACCCAGAAACAACCCTCAAAAACCCGTCCGGAGGATACGCGTGGGAAGATGAATACCAGCGTACATGGGACA
>JAKTYO010000128.1:0-12500 GCA_030578735.1 Metschnikowia noctiluminum | reverse complement strand
ACATCGATGCTTCTTCGGGACCACCAGCAGTGGCAAGGAATGCGGTTGACTGGCCAGGTCAGAGCAGCTAATAATATCGAGACGCCTCTTCTCAAAGACAGCGCGTACAAGAAGATCGAGCGTGAGGAAAGAAGGTTTAACCCGTTGCGTGTGCCCAAGCTGATCCAGCAAAACTTGCCTTTCAAGTCGCAAGTGTCGACAATTAAGCCGCAGAAGAAACAGACCTACTTGGCCAAGAGAGCGGTGCTTGTGGATGGCGAGGAGAAGAAAATGCGCGATTTGGTGAACAAGATCAACACGCTCAAGAAGTCCAAGGACAAGAAGCGCAAGGATAAGAAGCAGGAGAAGTTCCAGGACCGTTTGAAGGTGCTCGCGAAGAAGGAAGAGGCCAAGAAAGAGAAGGAGAAGGAGAGAAAAAAGGAATACTTTGCTAAAGAGAGTAAAAAGAGAAAGTTGGACCAGAGTGATGGCGGCAGCAACGCCTTTGGCAAAAAGCGCAGATAGCATTGGACGGAAGAATTGTATATTTCAATACCATTTTTGGAAAGATAGCACAAGTGTGGGTGCTCAGACTTTGGTCTCAAAGCTCGTGGTCTTTTAGGATGTGCATATGTTCTGATGGTGAAGAGTGCTGGGCATGCAAGGTAAGCAAAAGAAGAGGTCGTGATACCATGTGCGTCGACGCAGGGGTACAAGACGGCTTTTAGACATGTGCGCCTCTCTCTGGTCAATCAGATATTTTTTCACTCTTTTCGCTTAATTGAAAGTATACTGGCCAATTATGAATGCCTTGCATAGTATATATATACTTGCTCCGTAAATTTTCGCTCCCTACCGAAACTGGCTTACGTGAGCTTACTGCGAGGGATTAAATAGGTGCTTGAAGTCAACAGACATTTTCGAAAGTGGTACAGTGCTTTGCCGTATATTGGACAATATGACACAAAGCGTTGCGGAGAATCGATTGCTAGTTTGCTTTTGTTTTCTCAAACCATAACGAGGAATTGTTGGGGCTTCCAAATTTGAATTGAACTCTTTGAAAGCCTAAAAAGCCTCCCCTTCTCAGGTTTCATAGACTGTTTCTGGTGTATCGAGCGAATGATAGATTATACTCAGAGCCCGTCGCCTGCTAAAAGAAATGATTGATCCTCAGGGAATAGAAAATTCTAGGATTCAACTTGACGATGAGGAAAATACTCCTGCCACAATTGATGATTAAAAGGAAAGCGAGTAAATCACAAGTCAATCGCATTCATGGCTATACTTCTCGTGATCTAATGATTGTAAAATCTATTGCACTACCAGAAAAGAAATTACCTCTATTTCATCCAAGTGCTCAAATATGTGACACTTGAAAACGGACCCACACATTTCCGAACCCTAATAGTCAAGCTAAACGAGCAGCGACTAGCGACTTGGATTTCTCTGTTCAGAATGAGTAATCAGAGCTGGAGGATTGAGATGTTTGCAAAGCATCAGAACAATTGTTTCCGCCTTCTCTACTAGCAATAGCGTGCGCTGAGTCTTTCAAGCTTTTTAGGGCTGTTCGTGCAAAACAACTCTTCTCAAATATCTCCAGCCTATGGGAGCTTTCGAAGAACACGCCCAGACAGCCCCACATACATTTATCAAAAGATTAGCCAATTTTTTATCGCATAAGATTGTGTGCCGAAACTGAAGCTTCCATATAACAGGTCAGTATTCTTTTTATATCAAGTCGCTGAAAGAAAACAAAAGAAGACGGAAGAAAACAAAAGAAGACGGAAGAAAAGAAAGAAAAGAAAGAAAAGAAAGAAAAGAAAGAAAAGAAAGAAAAGAAAGAAAAGAAAGAAAAGAAAGAAAAGAAAGAAAAGAAAGAAAAGAAAGAAAAGAAAGAAAAGAAAGAAAAGAAAGAAAAGAAAGAAAAGAAAGAAAAGAAAGAAAAGAAAGAAAAGAAAGAAAAAAAAACATTAAGAAGGTGTTTTTTTCTGTGCTAGACTTCAAACACAGCCTTGGCATGGCAATGAGAATAATCTGTATTCAAAGAGGGCAGGGGAGCAAAGAGGGGTTCTCGTGTCATATGGTAGCTCGTTTTAGCTTGTCTCAACTTCTCTTTGTCAGGATTATGAAATCGAATCGTAATGGCTTTTGTGAGTCTTGGTCAACCGTGAGCTGTGAACTCCATCGCTTCGTATAACATTACTTCTTCCACAGAAGGCGAAAGTCGTACATACAAAGTAGAGTCTTCTGTATCAACATACACCTTTTGGGTATATATTCGTTCGAATCGAATAAATATCGGCATAAGTATCATTCTTATATTGTTTAGTCAAAAGTAGTAGAAATGCCAATGAATGCCAATGAAAGCAAATGAAAAAAGAATGCTAATGAATGCTAATGAATGCCAGCACTGGTGTTGTCGTAATGCAATCACTCCAAAAGCCATTTTTGCCCAAGAATTACAAGTCTCGCCGGGAAACCACTGCTATTCAACATAGTCGCAAAAAACTCAGAGAAGACAACCTCGTAAGGCCAACTGCCCATTCATGGACTGGTCATGACGTTCTTTTTGCAACTTTAATAGATATCTAAGTGAGTCTGGAACCAGCTTCTTTTTCTCGTCAAAGACATGACCACAGATGTCATCAGACGGCTTGCCTCAAGAAATCCAAAAAACATCTTCTCAGCGAGATTTCTTGGATTCAAAGTGGTTGAGAAGGCACTCTATCATCACACTTCATGCACACATGAACAAGTACTTCTAGTTGATGACATCACGACAAATACAGTGGTACCCCAAATTCTCAAGAATAGAACTATAAGATGAAGATCCTTGTTTGCTTCATAACAGAGAAAAAAAAAGATTCCAATAAGACTGTCTTTTGACCATGTCGTAAGTATCTAGAAGCTCAATATTTCACACTGTGGGGACTTGGTATACAGCCGCATTCGCGGGCCGGGTCAACTACGTTTTGAAGTTGACTTTCACCACAACACCTCTAATCCAATACCCGCTGTTACCAAAGAGAAAAAAAAAAAGAAAAAAGAAGCTCGATCTGAAAACCAAAGCACAGCTTCTGGGCAAAGGCTATCTCAACAAATAACAAATTTGTCAACACGGCCAAGAAGGATTATTACACTCAACCCTGTTCCAGACACCCAGAAGTGTTATATGCCGGACATAGTGCGGCGTGCGTAACGTGGTCTCACATTGCCCTACGAAATCTTCGCATCGTGTGTCTCTGGTATTGAAATATTTAGTACGTGTTCCTTGAATATAGGGAAGCAGCCGCAGCGTCTGTTCTTTTTCGGTTATCTTTTTTTTCTCTTTTTAGGCCGCTATAGCCGCTCTTGCAGATGGCCTCTGTATACACGAATAAGTATGTTTCAGATATCCCATTGAAGAGACCACCCGAGACGTTCGTAGACGACCCAGGCTCGCTTGAGGAGGTCTGTCTCGAAGACTTGGTCTTCGATTTGGCCAACAATATAAAGGACATAAACACACTACATGGATTCCATGCGCTAGCAGTGGTCAAGGCCTTGCTTGAGGACCTCATTTTGTTGGGCGAAAACCGAGAGGCGTTGGTGGAATTCCGCCGCAAGCAATTGCGGCAATACTCGCTAGATGTGGACGCTTTGCTGGCTGAAATTTCCGTTTCCGCAGAGGAAAATGCCGAAATTTATGGTGACGAATGGACTCTGAACCCAGATAACGGTGTGCTGCCCAAACTGGTGCTGACGGAGCCCCTCAATTCGGCTCTATCGCCGAGTATCAATGTCGCTGAACATTCCGCGAAAACTCTTCCGAAAGAGCTCCCTGGAACCGAGAAAAACACTCTCACACAAACGCTCTCGACAGATTCTGTAGCTGAAGGCCCTCTCAATCACTGTGACCGCTTCATCTCGACCGAGTCTCTTGTGAAAACCACATCCCTAGAGGTGTTGGAGGACCCGATCACGTGCCACAACATCGAAAGGCTCAAACAGGAGGTGCTATTCCACCTGTCGCCAAAAGTGAAACTCCAGGCAGAACATCTTCTACGCACGTTCAGCCTAGCAAAAGCGCCGCCGTTGTCGATTGAGCAGTTTTTGGTCCGAATCAAGACATACCTGCCCTCCATTTCTGTCTCTGTATACATCCACAGCGCATACATGCTCTACAAGATCTGTGTTCTTTTGGACGTGATGACCTTGACGCCACTCAACGTCTACCGCTTTATTTTGGCGCTGCTTCGGTGTCTGACGAAGAAACTAGAAGACGTCTACCAAAATCAGAAGAGTTTCGCCACCGTGGGCGGCGTGGCGCTTCGAGAGTTGTGCAAGATCGAAGTGAGTTTTCTCTACTTATTTAATTTCAAGATGGTGGTCAGTGAACGCATCCTCGACCAGTTTCTAACATCGGAGTTTGTTGCCTTGCGTGCATTCTGCCAAGATCTTCGAAATCGGGAAAAATAGCTATAGGAGAGCTCGGCGGCTAGGCCTATGTTTCGGTGGCCAAGGGGGCTACTGTCGCTAAGCTCGGCAATTATATTTGATGGTGGGGTAGGAGATATCATGACAAGTAGCCTTGCCTTTCCCGTTCGAGCAAAGACGCGACTTAAAAATGATCCATCCAGCAGTACACTCATAGATTATCATGTAAGCGTATGGGACTGCACCGTTGAGAAAACACGTACCAGTCTCAACGGAGAGAACCGATTTGTCCACACGGAATTTCGGTCAATCATAGGTTCGTTCACTTGCCTACACTTGCGCAGCACAACATCATGCCAATAAAAGAACTATCTGATAAATTCTCACCTTTCCTAGCCCTTGTGCGCTTGCTCGATTTAGTGTCTTTTCTCCAAAGCTGTCGGAGGACATGGCGGCTATTCAGACCATTGAATTTTTATTTCTTCAAGATCACACCGCGGTGACTGAATCGGGTGTCGAATTTGAGAGAGATAAAGAACGAAAGCCGCATCATTAACTTTGATAGGTGACAGACCAATCCTTCCCATGAACTGTTAGACGACGATCAGCTTTTCAAGGCACAAGAAGAGATCCACAAGGCAGAATCGAAATGACCGCACAATCTCTTTTGTTTAGCACCCAGTGTTTTTTGCAATTGTGAGTGACGGCAGGATCTTCCACGGCACGCTACTGGGGAAACAATTCCAAAGCATGACGACTTTTCGAACGTGGCGGCTAAGTCTTGTGAATAGCTCACCCAGTCAAAGCAGACCTCAACCCTGTTTGTGAAAGTGCTACATAGACGCGGAAAAGATCTGCCGCGAGACCCACCCTTAAGAGGCGAGGTTCAAAACAATGAAGTCTGTCATGTCATGCTTCGGACCTTTGCCGACATCTACAACTTGAGCCAAATAACGCTCAGTGGCATAGGAGTCGCCTCAGCGTTTTCTGATTTGAAAAACAAAACCTGTGCCGCGTCTCTCAACATGGCGCCCCAAACATTTTGCAGGCGTCAGTGACATTTTGCAGGCGTCAGAGGCTTTTTTGCAGGCGTCCTACTCCAGTACATTCTGCTGTTGCCTAAGCCCATTCCAATCGCCGTGTTGCAGTCGGCCTATATTCACACCATAATACGTGGGCTCGAGCGGAAATCAGCTATTAGAATATGTCTTCGCCTTCAGCCCGCCTTTCAGCCCGCTCTCTTGTGAGGACAATCTGGAAGCGACAGGCATCCGAAACCAATTTCTGAATAGTGGCAAAAAAAAAAAAAAAATATCTGTCAACATGCTGCAGAACACGTTCTCAGCATCCGCTTCACAGTCATGTCCACCACGACACTGTGTGCAGATGTTCACTAGGAGTATCTTCCAAGTTCTCTCGGCGATTTTGCCCTATGTTTTGATTTAAAGCTGCAAGCGAAGTCTGTAAGACGTGCTGTAATATCAATGTTCGCTAATGGATCCTAAGCTACGCACCATACAAATTGGTTCACGTCAAAGTTCTTCAGGCAAATTATAAACTTCGGCTTCTCACTAATGGAGCATGTTTTCAACTCATCTTGACCTGTGGCCGATGAATGATCAGGACAAGAGAATTCTCTTTTTTTGCGTTTATCCTTGGTTTTGGCGCACGTGGCGGTCTTTGCACACATTGATGCGTGATGACTCATGTCAAAACTTCAGGTTTTGAAAAAATGGCGCTTCAGGTCAACAAACATTCAGACACTCGCTATTTAAACTGCAAATTTCTTGTATTGTTATATATCGAATAATTCAGGACCGCCCTTGCCAGCCAAATTTAGGTTGGTCATTTGTCTCATGGTATCTCTTTTTCAACAACACGTTCGACCCCTCGTGATATTGCCTGCGAGGTTTTGACGAGTCCAAGGCAGTCACGCGAGACGCATTGTTGAGATTTCGTTCCTTGTGATCTTGAGATGGACACGACCTTGACACCTGTACCTAAGCAGAAGAGTTCGCACATTTGTTTGAAGGGCACGCGAAATTGATGTGATAGACCTGGACAGAAATCAGTTAAACATAGACTAATGCTACTGTCAGAATACCGCTATTTGTGAAGAGCGGATATTTTATTGCTCATGTTAACATATGGCGCACTTATCTCGAAACTGAAGATTCAACAAAAACAGTCACTCGCCATCACTAGTCTTTTGTTGGGGCTATATCCTGATATGTTCGCGTACTATGTCAAATATCAGTCCTGTTCAATAAAATTTTACCGAATATATCCAGATATGGTAGATACGACCCCGGTCCTGATTGGTAGTGTAAGACCCCGTTCTGAGAGTTGCAGCAAGCTCAATACCGGCATTCTTAGCCCAGCGAGCTCACCCCAAACTGGGTCGAGGATAGTAGACTCTAGGCCGTACCCGCAATTATCTTCCAGAATGAAATTGTGCATATTCATATACAACGATTGATGCGCATTGTAAGATATGGGTATCATCAGATTAAAGAAGAAGTTCTGTGCTATACTTCAAACCCATTCATAACATGGCAGTAGGATACCTCTTGGTTATAAAAAGTAGGAAAGTGAAGAGGAGCGCCAAATACTTTGCACAGGTCTCGAAAATGAGTAATTGAGAAGCCTGCAAAAATCATACGATGTACTGTGCATTAAGTCTCTACAGGGATAACGAAAAGGGGCTCATGTTGTGGCCAGCTCATGCGCAAAGTCAAGTGTACCATTAATAGTGTTTGCAAAACAGGATGCACAATTCGCCATGTGGGCATGGTCTTGGATGGCAACCGAAGGTACGCCAAAACCCACCGATTTAAGATGAGAATGGGTTCGGATTTCGTTCGGAGACTTTTCGCAGTACTCATGAAGTTGACTCATGATGATTTTTGAGAGTCGCGATCAATTGTGAGATGCGATCGCCCTCGCTTTGAACAAAACTTTGAACAAAACTTTGAACAAAACTTTGAACAAAACTTCTAACAACAAAACACCAATCTTACAGGTAATGTCTTTTATATTATGCATGTTCTTCTGTATTGAAAAAACTTTGTGTATATATTATTTTGATTCGAGCCAAGATCGGTGTTGATATTTAGAAAACTACGGTGATCACGTGATGTCGGGGTGAGGAAGTGAAACATTCTCCATTTGTTGGAGTAGTACAACTCCACTCCAGCGGCAAAAAATTTTTAAATAACGTTTGGATGATTCGATGTGTGGATCAAACCCAAGCTACTTTGGTCGAACTCCATTAAAAATTCTACTGGGCCGTAAAACTCTACCTGTGTGCAGAACGCATTTCCCTACGATTTTCTAAATTCTGATCCTTGAGTCAGATATAGCTCATATCTACGAATGATCGGAATATATAAGAGTACCAGCAACGATTTGTTTTAGTCAAGGCGTCGTGAAAACTTCAAAGAGATTCGACACTGCTTGAAATCGCGCCAATATACATAAAAAAGGTAGAATCATCACAAAAGCTTCTTGTTTGTCCCCCATTGCGGGCAGTGTTCGTAATTTATCTGTCTTCAGGGACGAATTATTGATGATGTTCTTTCATTTTAGGACGAAATCACCAATAATATTACTAATAATAATGGCTCTAATTGTGATTACGACGACAATATCCATTTCATTTCAGTCGGCGATCACTATGTTGTGAAATATCACGATTTTGTAAGTTGATATGAGGAGTGTTAAGTAGAAGTTAGAGTGTTGAAATCGATTAAAAGGTAACTAAGCGACAAGCTAGACTCATAATTTCAAAGACAACCTGGCATAAGATGTACACGCGTTCATCGCTTTGCCGTTGCGTGTTCCTCATTTCCTCCTTTTCAGTTCCCAGTGCTATGAGTTTCATTAGCCATCTTGACAAATTCATAAGGATTATGCCGAATATGCAAAGTTTCTTTTGAATATTGACTATGCATAGATCGATATTCTGTCGACCTATTTTTCAGAATGTGAGAAGCAAGAAGTGCTTTCTACCTCCGCTATGGTAAAGGAATATTTTGCGTCGGAAACAAGATTTCTCTTTTTTCAAAGGTTCAACGTCAGAAAACACAACGCCACTGCAGTCGCCATTCTCCGCGGAAGTAAGCCAGCCGACTACAAACCTCCTCCAAGCAAATCTTATCCATCCAAAAGAGGGCTTTGTTTTAAATGGTGATCACTATATCACTATCGCTATCACTATTCGCCTAATCGTAAAGCAATAGTGTTTTGCCCGTTACCAGTGTTGGCATTAACAAATAATTTTCCCGCTTTTTGACCAATTTCCTAGACTCTTCCACTACTACCAAGGCTGCTGCAGAAATCAACAACTGCTCTTCGCTTCTTGCTATTGAACTACTCTTGTGCAAGCATTCGCTCATAAAACCGAAAGACCTCAAAAAAACGCACTTTGGGTAGGTAAGAAGTTGTGCTCGATAAGCCCAAGTCTCGGGAAACACTCAAGTCCATTTATGCGTTAATGACTGTGCAGAAAAATAAGTCTTAATGGCTCAGCATTATTCAAATAAAAAGGATTGTTGCCCATATACTTTTCTCGAGCTTCTCGCAATCCAAAAGCTTTCAAAGAATTTGACTAATTAACTTCCAGAGGTTTCGACTTCTCGAGCAATTGCAAAAAGCTGCATATATAAGGAAGAGTCAGGTTGCTTCTTTCGTAGGTGGAGTATTGAAGCAGTATGATTGCCTCCTTACAGAATGTGAAAATATCAATTACGTTTGAGAGTAATCCTCTAACGTGAAATCATTGATGCTAAGAATTTTGAGCTTGGACTGCTGACGTTTTTTCGTGGCTGATTACTAGCTTCCATTAACAAAACGTACTCAACTCTTGAAAATATGAAAACGCTGGGGCTTCTTGAATGTGGAAAGCCTGTGAGTATTTATTGCTCAGGGATAATACTTCTGCCTAGTCTCGGTTCCCTCCCACACCTTGTTTTCCGGCACAAGTTTGGCCAAAATATTATACAAACATTGAATAGTATGGGGGACAGCAGTATTTTCTCACTAAATTCAGTACTTTATGCAAGTTAAACGTTGATCCTGAAGGTTATGATAAAGCAATCATTACTTTTGTTGATTTGCCGTAGACGTGCAATTTCTTGTGTTTTGTAAGATGTGCATTACATAATGCAGTTGGAGACACGACTGACGCAACAGATGCCTGCACTAAATTATCTTGCAGGATCCTTGTGGTCAAAGTCTTTTCTAAAACATCTCAAAAGAGAGTTCATAGGCTTAGCCCTGTCCCTGGTCACTTAGTTGATACGATCCGCTATTGAAATCAGTCAGTGAGAGCATCGCTAAATTTCTAGTATAAGACCTCACGTGTATAAGAAATTTCTTAGTTGAAAAGCTCAATATGAACAACATATTTTCCTGTTGCAAATTCACCTTTGTGAAAATCAAAGTGATTACTCAAAAGTTGGAGTATTTTTGTAAATTAACTCATTCAAGGTGTAGAACGAACAATCTTTATTGGCCGTAAGAAAATTTTTCAACTTGAAAAACTCACAAACACCCTAACAACATGTCGAGTCGAGCTATCATTGATCTTCGATATACTTTTGGCAGCTGAGTAGCAGTAAATTCTCTTGTTTATTCAATAAATTGCAATGTTCGAGCATTTTGGCAAAGAAGAAGGCGAAGATTTCTCTCTTCAACAACACAAAAACCCCGCTTTAAAAAGTTCTGGGCAAAAGAAGCTTAAGCACGCCACATTGTACGTGAGGGAATTGAGTAAACGCTCAAACAAGAGAAAGCTTCTATGCCAAAAGAGTCATGCAATAGGTATCATACCTCTATTTGTAATGCCTGTTTTAATAGGGGCTTTTGGTAATTATTTCTTCCCTATAGTGATTGGAGCAGTAGACATGGCTTTTGCACGTTTAAATAACATTAGTTTCTGATGTTTACCACCTGCATTAGTATGTATTATAACTCATCAAGAGCGTGGAAGTCCACAATGAAGTGAAGATGAACAACGACCAAACGGTCTCTTCAAGTGGTAACCTTCGACCCTCAGGTTAGTTTTCAAAGCACGATGCAATTATACCTGCTTGATCTTCAAATGGCGGTTCAAGTTTGTAGTGAAGAGAGGGGATTGTCTCAACTTGCTCACAAAATGCACTGACTCTATTTATAATAATAAAATTCATACACACTGCTTTGCACTTCTAAAATTTTCAAGTATACGAACCAATCTTTATGGCCTGATGAAAATTCATGTGAGATGAAAAGAGGTTGGTGAGTTGAGGCGGTTCTTTGATCTGCCCTTATCGTTGATTGAGTGTGAGTTATTCTCTTTTTTTTCTCTTCGATGTTTGTTTTGAATCAGAATATACGTCTCGTCGCTAAACCCCAATTTTGTCATGAACTCCCCGCCGTAGTGAGCCTATCGTCTAGAAATAACAAAGGAAACGATACGCCTTCTAGCACACGGCATTTTCAGAAGCTCGTTTGCCAGGCCGAGGCGATCTTGGTCGATGAGCGATTAGCTTATCAAACATCTTTCATACTTTCCTGGCAGCTCACTCCACTTGCTTTTTTTTATACTCATTGTGAAAGTTGGACTTTACATCCACGTTCATAGGTGCTGCTTGTTGCTACAAATTGGCACCCTCGACAATACAATTACGAGTCACTGATTCTTCGACGGTATTGTCTATATCTTGAACAGTAGCTCCTTGTATTTTATGTGAAGTCATCGAATGATCTTCTCGAGTCTGACGAAGGACTGAGGCATTAAATAAGACAGATAAGACCTTTCTGAAATGGGCTATACTCCCCAAGGCAAAGCTTCCACGACTACGTGAGTAATTCTGGACAAGGTCTCAAGTCTTTTAATCGGATATATCAAAAGATGTGGCACCAAAAATTCCATAGTAAGCGTTTTATCATATGTCAGCTCGAGCCCCAACTGAATTGTCAAAAAGTGAGCTCACGCTTTTTTTTGGTGGAAACAAGGTCTAGCTTTTGCGACGCGTCTGGCTGGGGTATCTGACAGTCATGTCTGTAAAAATCTTCGACAAAAATTCGAAATGGACCGGTATTTTAATCTGGCTCTAGGCAGATTTATGAAGATATAATTGAAAAAAAAAAATAAGCACTAGTATTTACGAATGCCTACTTTTGACTGAATCTGTTTCGAACTGGTCTTGATGCTATAAGTGGACGTAGGGTAATCTCCTACAGGCGCTCATTAAACTTCTATCATGGCACATTCGTGGTAACCATGTGATGATTTAAAAAGAGCAAACGCAAATCTGTATTCTTGGACTTGTGAATCACACAATTTAGTGAATTTTATAAGCCAATAGTCGATCGGAATCTTGTCAAAAACAGGTTTTCCTTGCTTTCGAAAAATTCCAAAAACTTATCTCCGAGCCATCGCCACCTCAGCTATCTTTTTAATTATCTCCGACGAATGCAGTGTATGCACCTGGCAAAAAATCACGCCATTTTGTATGCATGATTTTACCGAAAGTCCCGCCACCTTGCTCAACTTGCATATAACTTTCGAAAATAAATTCGTGTTCAATATGCACCACCGGCATTGCATACAATATTGCGCTTTCGTTTGCCAATTACGAACTCCGAATTTTGTCACAACAATTTAGAAAATGCGGTGTATGCTTCTTGAGTTCATCATCTCTTCTCGGAATCGTTTGAGCGATGTTCTTCGAAGCTTCAAAAATGTAAGTCGCATCAGCTCAAGGAACAACGCAGGAAAACAATCCGTGCCCTCAACAAGGTTCTGTGCTTCTTGAGGCATATTGTACTTGGCTACAGTAAAAGATCAAAAAAAGAACACCCCGCCCTGGGTATATTTAGAACTTGGTTTTTAAGAATAGTACTTTCTTGTCTGCAAACTCAATCTGAATAAAAACGTAAACGCGCTAACTGGCGTCTTATATGCACCATTAATACTTGCTGAAAAAAATGTCGTATGCACACCATAGATGTGTGGTAGCATGATCCTGTGTAACGTTATTCTTCTGCGACGTGCTCGTATGTCTCAGATATCTCCTACTGTGGGTGATAATACGAGACTGTAGACTTTTTAACTCCGG
>JAKTYO010000127.1:0-13648 GCA_030578735.1 Metschnikowia noctiluminum | reverse complement strand
AAAAAAAAAAAAAAACAACATGAAAAAAATTTAGGAAAACAATTAGAAAATATTAAGAGAAAATATACCCATTGACTTCTTACTTAAATGACCTTCGAATGTAGATAGAATGAGAGGTTTCTGTGCCCCATCGCGGGTTCAAACAATATGACTAGGATCTTTTCGAAGCTTCTGAATGGCCTCGATGAAGAATTTAGCGCAGGCCCAAACAGAGCAAGAGAAAACGCACCGGTCTCTTCTGTTCTGTGTACTTGACTTTTTTCTCTTCTGTTCTCTCTACTTTCTTTTTTTTTTTCTTCTCTTCTGTTCTCTCTACTTTATGTTTTTTCTTCTCTTCCTTTTTTCCCGAGGAAGTCATCATGTCATAAAGCATTCAAGGGCCTCTTTTCACCCATCTCTTGGTGTCTAGAGAGCAGATGTATGGAATTTTTTCATCATATGTCGCTCTTCTTAGGCACCCCTGTTTGTTATCGCGTCGGAGTGATACACGCTCTTCCTCTAAAACTTCTGACCCCATACTTTTTTTTAATTTTTGTTTATTCATTTTGTTGAGCTCGCTTCGATGATTAAAATTATTTTAGAAAACGCTTTTGCAAGCGAGCCAGATTCCATTGCCATCACTAAATTTAAAAGATTTTCTTTTTTTCAATCAATCGGAACTTCGGCATGGGCTCAGGTGAGAGGGCGCAATTAAAAGGTATTGTCCTGGCAGATCACGTTAAATACAATTTGGGGCTGACTATTATTGAACAGTTGACCTGGCTCTAAGAGAGCACCTACATTGAATAGATATATATATCTTTTTTATTTTCTTTATCTTTTGTTCTTTTTTGCTTCTATTGGCGATAACTCTTTTTAAAAAAAAAATATTTTGATTCCGATAGTTCAAATGCAATACCTGCCTCCCGTCTTGGGAATTGTTTAGTACAACATAAGTGTTAGACACGTGATCCCGATGAACTATCAAGCTAGCCGATTTATAAGCTAAAAAGAAAAAAAACTGATAGGAACCTTTACGAAAAAAAAAAAAAAACAATAAGATTGTATATGTAACTTCTGCTGAGTAGGTCGAGATGATTACTTACAAAATTTGGCTAACTGGTATGGTAACCACCATGTTAAATGAGGTAAGTCAGAATTTGTTTTCCAAAAGACCACCAGGGCGTTACACTTAGATGGAGTGCCTGACAATAAGGGCATAATAATATCGATGAATATAAGTAAAAGAGGAAAGAAGTACGTGAGACGGAAAGCGACGAGTCAGAGCTATTTCACCCCTTTTACAGTCCACAAGGATTCTTGCCTTTTTGGAAAACAAGGGTCAATGAAATACTTTTTTCTTGTAACAACTCTGAGAGTCGCCTTCGCAACTAGTAGAAGTTCACGGATTTGGCCGGTTTTAAAATGAAGATATATTTGAGTGTTTGGTAATACGCATTAAGACGATCTTTTCTGCACAGTTTGGTACGAACTATTTGATAGTTTGCATAACCGCATTGAAATTTGAAAAGGACTATTGTCCGTTTTTGAGTCTTTTTCGTTCTTGTTGTCTTGCGAGCGGGATGTGCAAAACTCCAAAAAGTGGGTAATCATTTCATCATCCCGATACTATATCGACGGCTGATCTTGACTCATTTGGTTTAAGAGAGAAATAGAACAAAAGAAGCCGAAACCAGTTTTCATTATTTCCTGAGAAAGTAGGTTTTATTGCCACGCGGTTCAATACCTCATAATCACCTGATTACATGAGGTTGGAACACCTTCATAATAGGTTCACAGAAATTGCATATAATATAATTGTGAGCCAATTGCTCGTCACATCAAAATTCAGATTCGTGCTTTTGAACGCGATTGGTCAACCTTCATGTAGTGTTTTTTAATAAAGCGGAAGATCCTCCCCGTAATACTCTCCTATGCTTTGACTAATCGTCTTTGGTCTTGAGACTCTACAGGCCTCCGACTTCCAACACAGAAGTTATTCAGACCCTTGAGTGAGTGCACCCGAGTACCCGAACCTACAAAGTCAAGCAAGTTTATGGAATCAAAATAATCAATTATCTATTAAATCCATAATTTTCTGATATGGGTCTTCCGAGCTCGAGTTTCGTAGACAATAAAGACGCCACACTTAGCTGTTATCTTGTCACAAAGATTTTCCCCTCACATAAGAGTTTCTTCTTCTTACATAAGCAAAGCGAAACCTGCTGCAACAGCTCCAAAGGCACCGGCACCGGCCAACTGTCCTGCCCCTCCAGCAGAAGCAGAAGAGACGGCAGATGGCGAAGCAGAAGAAGCAGCTGTTTCAGTGGTTGAGGCAGCCTCAGAGGCGCTTGTACTGCTGTGGTCGTAGTCATGGTCATGGTCGTGAGAGCTGGAGGCCGTGGCAGAAGCGGCAGCTTCTCTGAAAGTGACACTCGAAGTGATCGTAGAGCTATGGTCATGACTGTGGTCATGGTCATGGCCTTCGTGGGCAACGACAACCGTGGCGACAGCAAGAGCAAAGACAGCAGGGGAGAACTTCATTTTTGGTGGGTTTAAGTAAAGGTAATGGTTTTCGATATTGTTAGTAGGATACAATTCTTGAGAAGAGCACCTAGAGAAAGGAAGCCAATCCTCTTTAAGTAGACTTTACAGGTCTGGTTTCATCCTCAAAACAATACCATGGTAGTTACAATTCACAACTCAGTCTGAATTTGCTACTTTTCATTGACTCCATCACCTTGTGGATTTCTTGGCATTCTCGTAGAAACATTCAAATTGCGCATTTTCAACCATGTGCCATAGCTCTGGCCTTTTGGGCCCTCTCTCTGGGAAAATCCTATAATATAATGCTCTTATTCTTCAGAATCTTCTGAAACTATTGGTCGAAGAATTATAAGGGGCTTAGTATGATTTGACAACATTCGAGGTCGAAAGCCGTTGTCAAGCCGATTCACGTGACAGGTTGCAAAAAAGTTTGTGGATAGACTTTTACAATCAACTTGGTTCTTGTGCATAACTACCTTTGGATCAAAACGTGCCCAAACTTGTTTCTCTCCTGTATTTTATACCTCTTACCAGGATCGAAATTTGCTTTTTGCGAAAAGGTCATCACACAAATATGGGGCTGTACTATAGATAGAGTATTACGCGTGATGAGAAATGTCAATTGAGCCATATCTTCATTTGCAATAAGCCACATTTAAGACAGTCGAACTTGCACTGAAAGAGCGTCAGCCACTTTTTCCCAATCTCCTCATCTTTGTTTTTCTGTTTATTTGTCTTTTGCCAAGCTAATTTTCACAACCACTATATGTTGCCAAGAAAATCTTAAGCGAGCAATTTCATTTTTCATTCTACTCTTGAACGGCGGTTCCTCGACCCGCACGTCCGAGCATGAGGCAAATAAGCCAGATTCGGCTTAAAGATATACTTTTGGGAATTTGGCGGTTTTATTGGATACTGGTGTTTGAGACGTTAGTTGCCACTTATCGCGCTTTCTCAGAGATCCTAGTAGCTCCTGCTTAAGCATCGTTTGAGCCACATAATATAATGACTACGGAAAGTAAAATAAGATTTGAAAAGCTTATAGTGCAACTGGAAATAAAATTGTTGATATGCCTTTGTATTTCTCTTGCAAGACACGGGCTCAACTCTCCTAACTTCTGAATCCATTTACGTGTACATGATGGAGAGCTTCATCCATGCTTCAAGAAAACAGCCTTTTTTTTTTTACAAACCATCCTTGGCAACGTGTCTTCAACTTTGATAAAGACTTTGATAAAAAAAAAGCCTGATGATACCAGAGCTGCAGTTTTTTTTTTTTAAAGATTCATCGTATTATAGGGCGTTACTCAGGGACTTCTCTCACTCGGCCCTTGCATAACAAAAACTAAATAGTTAGAAAAACCTATAATAGGTCGCTAATCCACACCAGGCACCTCAAACTTGATTTCTTAAGAAAGAGGCACACTCTCCCTCGTCAGGCGTGACCCTGCTTTGAAAGTGCTACCCAGGAGTGGACTCGGCTCAAATGCCAGTACTCATGCCTGTCATCGGCCGAAAGGAGTTGTCTGACCAAGTTCCCTGGTTAATTCTCTAACCAGGAGGGGAGTAACCGGGACACCTTGGCGTACTTCCCTGAGTCTTCTCAAGTAGACTCTGTAGACAACTTATACAAATTTGTTTATCTTCGTGAGATTGGATGAGGATGTATCGAGAGGCGCTAGCATTTCACTGAGATTCATGGTTGACCGTAGGCCAACATTTCTCCACCAGAACTGAGAACTCTCACAAAAATTATAAATGTGATTAAGAATCGCATTGAAATGACCTCGAAGGCCGCAAAGAAGGCATTGCCTCGATTGTTTATCCTTGGTATCGTGGATTGGGACATAGGATCCGAGATTAAAATGATGAAGTGCTGTAAAGTCCTTTCGAAAAACCCATTCATGCTGGTACAACTTTTTCCAAGAGCTTTTCCACCTTTTCTCAAGCAGAGCTTCTGAACAGATTTCTAATAATCTGCCTGGCCGAATGACTGCAAGAGATTCCTGCTTCTCTTTGCTCAATGAGCGAAACAGGGTGTTTTCTATAGCCTTTTCCTCGATTGCTGACATCGCGAAGGTGTCGGGAAAGAAACCTTGATGAACCGGGTTTGAAACATAAGATATAATCCGACCAATTGGTATCGTCAGTAAGCATGAAGGTTGGCGGAAATCTCGCTCCCTTTTCACAATGGTCTTCCAAGCTGTGATGTATAGTTGTTCATTAGCAGAGAAAGTCCAGTGAAGGTTTTTGTAGAACCTACCGGAGCCGTCAAGAAGAAAATCGGTCCAGCACATGTGTCCGATGGCAGTGACCAGAGTTCTCTTCTTTCCATGAATGATTCGGGCCATGTGGTGGAGCATTTTGATTCGCCACATGTTATTGTACCAATCAGCAAGATCGGACAACGTATGACGGAGTACATTTGCACGATGACCTTGTAATTGAGTAGATAACTCGATCACTCCGTAGCCTCCGTTCTTAGGTCGAGCATAGAGGTTGGAGGTTCCGATGCCTCGAAACAGCCTCTGAATTTCTTTATCTAAGGTTTTGAGCGTTCGTAACGGCATGCACAGCACCAAATCTTTGTATACCACTTTGGAAGCGACAAAAGTATTGGTTGCCATAGCTTTTGTGATGAGGTCTAGGCGACTGAAACCTTCTTTAAAAGTGATGAATGGCAAATTCGACTTGAACTTTTTCCAGTCAACTCCCTGTAGGGGAAGCCCCAAAAAGTTCAAATCCTTGTTTTCAATGAACGACTGTGTGAAGGAAAGGTGTTTTTGATGGCACTCTTCAAATTCAAAGTCGAAGCCTACTAAGTGAGACTTCTTGGGGTTGAGCCTGCTGTTGCTGCATTTCTCGTAGTTTCTTATAATCCTCGCCGTGACAGGGTAGTCTTCAATATCATTGAGGTAGATATTCACATCATCCGCGAAAGCGTGATATTTCATGACGTCTAAGGTGATATGCTCGTAAATGATTGGTATGCCTCGGATTCCACGTCGTTGGCAGAGAAAAGGTTCCAAAGCAAGGTTGAAAATCATTGGGGAAAGTGGATTTCCTTGTCGGGTGCCACATCCCATTGGAAAGGCATTCCTGGACAATTGTTGATGAAGATTTGAGCCTCTTAATCCGCCATTATCAGCATCATCAAACGTCTCATTCGCTGCCCAAAACCTACTTTTTTCAAAACTGCTCTCATATATTTATGAGATATTCGATCAAAGGCTTTTGTAAAATCTGCCATCAAGATAGCTTGAAATTGAGACGAGTACGACTCTTGCCTGTGCTGCTTGATAAGGTCTATCATCGAGAAAAATTCCATAGTGTTCTGATCAATGCGGCGATTTCGCATGAAGCCTCTTTGATGGGGCCCAATGAGTGAGTCTGCTACTTGTTGAAGACGTGAGGTCGCTGCTGATGAGATTAACTTGAGAGCCGTATTTGAAAACAGAATTGGACGTAGGTCTTTTATATCCACAGAGTCCTCGTGGCCCAGTTTAGGGATGAGAGTGATGTAGACTTTTTTCAAACTCGTTGGGAGTTCGCCAGTTTCCATGATCTTGTTGGCGGTATTTGTGAGAATGGGTCCCAACTCTTTCCAGTATCGCTGAAGGACTGGGTATTGAATCCCATCCGGTCCCGGTGCTGTTGATTTGTCAGCTGATTGCAAAGCTTGCCAGAGTTCCCTTTCGGAAAAAGGATGGTCAAGCGTGAGTCTTTGATCATCCGTGAGGCAGGCTGTCATAGGTTTTAGAAATTCCTGAATTTCAGAGTCGCTTGGGTCTTCTGCACATTGATAAAGGGCTTTATAATAATCAGATGCTAAGGCGAGCATAGTAGACGGTTCCGTAGCTGTAGATCGCTTTTCGCCATTCGCTAGGACCGTGAGAACCGTCTTGTCTCTTCGTTTGGTTTGAAAGAATGTTTTTGTGGCCGAATTTCGGTATTCCCTTCTAGTTCTGATATGCTGTCGTCGACTAGTTGTCTTGCGACCTCTGGGCAAGTTTTTCTTAACTTTCCCATCAAGCGAATATATTCTAAACTATCACACTGTATTGAGAAAATGGCGTCTTCAAGCGACATATCTCGATCGATCTGTCTCGTTTTTGCTTCAGAGAATGGGGGTAGGAGCCGTCTCAAAGGAAATTGAAAGCGGGCTTGTCCTACTTGAATGTCAGCTTCTTGTTCTATCTTGTAGGATATGGAAATAAGGTGGTGGCGTGACACCAACACGAGAGGTTTCTTTATTTCGTAAGAGATAGCTCTCACTCTCCACCCAATTGGAGCGTAGACACGATCAATTTTGGGACAAGTTTGTGCTTTGTTTGTTGGGAATTGAGATATGAGTCGGTCATATTTGCAGACATCTTCTGTTTTTGAATTGAAACATAAATCTTTGACCGCGATTGACGCAGATCTTTCCACAAGAGGTGTATTTTCCACGGAATGATTCATGTCTCCCCCGAAGAAAATCTTCAAGGATGGATATCTTGCCTTGAGATGATCAAGGCTGAAAGAAATGTTTCTTAAAATCTCTGCCTGTAGCAACTTATCTGCGGACGGTAGGTACAAATTGATGAGTAAAAGTTGATCTCCTGTTGGAAGCTGGACTCTCACATCTGTGACGTATCTTTGGTGAGCTGTATCTAAGCATAGCTCATTGTGCCCCTTGGTGTGAAGAAGTTTTTGTCTGACGAACACCCCTGTTTGATTATGCGCATTAATCTCGGTGGATGGCGAATAGAAAATGAGACCAGCCCTAACCGCGTAGTCTAAGATGGCTTGTAAGTTGGTTTTGTGACCGAGGAACTCCTGGATGAAAAAAATATCATAGTCTGATGCGAGATGAGCGACAAGATGAAGAGCTTTAGTTTTTTGAATATTGAATGACCCGATAGTGAGTCGCTCTTGTAGTTTTTTTTTTTTGTTTTTCGATTTTCTGTTGGGGTGCTTGATCCTGATAGATACAGGTTCAGGCTGTCCTAGATCATTTGACGACATCATAATGTGTAGTCAGATGAAGAAGGATCCTTTTGTGTGTCCTCATGACTCAAGACAAAAGGGCTTGCGCCCGAAGCCAGAGTGGAGTCCATAAAAGGATTGTCGGCTGGCTGCTCTTGTGATGGAGTTTGCTCCAGACGAGCACATTGTTTTTGAAGAGCGGTGTGGAAATTTTCCTGAATCTTGTCCCGCACAAGACGTGGTGTCTTTCTCTGGACTCCTGAACGGGTGGACATTGGACTGGAAGGCATCAGCGATATCTTTTTGGTGGAAGATACGGCCTTTTTCCTTGCGCTCCTAATCAATTCCGTTTCTTTACTCTGAGCTTCCGTCATTTGGATATCTGAGTCATTTGGCGCTTCGCGTTTGGTGGGGAAGGCCGCTAACAATGCCTCTTCATCCATAGAAGACATTGGTGTGTCCTGTAAAGGCGTGGCTGGGATAAACCCCAATTCTGACGAGTTCGATATGTGAGGGGTGTCGGATCCCGTTTCTTTGTCCCCCGCATGAGAGTTATCTCTCCGGAGTTTCTCCAAGTTTTCCTCCTGAGTTTCTGAAGTTTGCGTGTCATGGTCGCGCGGCTGCATTTCTATTAAGCTCGCCTCTGAAGACAAGTTTTCCACTGTTTGTGGAACTTCCGTGTCAACCTCGATTGAAAGTTTCTCCGCTAGGTCTGACCTACCAATGCTTTTGAGAAATTTCAGTGCTTTTACCAGATTTCCTTTCCTCACCTCTTCAAGGTTTGGCCGTTCTCCACTGAAAAAATCTTCCCTGTAGTTTGGACATTCTTCGGCCGCATGAATGCGGCCTCTTTTCTTGCAGTCACATTTGAGAGGGCATTTGTATGCTGGGTGGTTTCTATCGTAGCAGAGCTTACATCCTCTCTCAACGCAGTTGCGGAAAGAGTGTTCTGTTGTGTGGCATAATGGGCAGAATTGCTGCGAGTATACGATGTCCACTTTCATCTCATAAACATCTCTAATTCTTTTGTGTGGAGAGATTTTTGAGAGCTCCCTCAACTTACTTTCAAGGTGTTGCTTTTTTGTTTTGTAGAATTTTAAAGTCTTCTGTCTGTCCAATTTCATTTTTTTTGTTTCTTGAGGGAAATCAACTTCACAGTTCTCTGTGAGCCATTCAAGTTCTTTTTCAATGGTGTCAATCATGTCTTGACCATCGAAATTTTTCAATTGGTCTTGAATATTGTCTCTGAGCCGGCCTAGAGTTAGGAAACGCGGAGGGATTACATCTGTTCCAAGGTCGAGAACGACATGAGTCTTAACTCTTCCTTCTGAAAGTTTTTTGTGAGGAATGATTCTCAAAATCTTGTCCAGTGGAGCGAGGAAGTTTCTCTTGAAAAATAGTTTGGGAGATTCCATTGGAAGGTGGGATACCGCCACGCATAACAAACGTCCGTTTACAGCCGTGCTCCTTTTCAAAGTGAAAAATTGTGATTCGTTTCCAGGTTTAAAAAACGTTTTTCCAATTAACAACTCCACGATGGATTTTGTCAAATCTGATGTAGGAATCTCGATTTGCGTATCGCTGTTGAAGAATTTATTCAAGACGAGAGCAACAAAGTTCGTGTTTCCAGCCAGAGGAAAATAAATTTGATTTTCAATGATCCTAAAGTCCTGGATACATCTAGCAGCTGCAAAGTAAGTGAAATCCTTTAAAGCATCGTCATTTAAACTGTTGATTGCTTGGATTGCCTGATTGGATGGACGATTTACCGCTTCTTCCGACATCATAGGCACCACATTATGATTTGCATCCGTAGTGTGGTGATATCCCCTTTCTGTTCTCTCAAGTAGAGACTGGTATGACCTGCAACGCTTTTCCAAGTCGTGGAGGAATTCTGAGATCTCGTTAAGGATGCTGGTGGACATCTCAGATCTTGACAACCCAAATGGGTTGTTCAATTCTAATTTTGGCACTTTTTCACTGTGTGTGACGGCGTTAAGGAGAGTTTTTAAAACCTCTCCCCCAGGTGAGTTCTTTATCATTTCTGGAATGAAATGGCTTCATGGAAGTTTTTGTGCTCTTCGCATCTAGCATTGATGTCAGTTTCCCCAATTTCAGTGAGAAATTTCACATCATCCTTAAGATTTGAGTCAGAATTGTTTTCTGTTCCGCCTGAGTATTGACTGTCGGATGCAGTTGTTTGTAAAACTTCAGATAAGTCTTTTCAACACGCCTCTCACAAATGACATTAGTTGAGTATCGAACAATTTCGCAATCTCTCCAGAAACATTGCCACAACTGTTCGCTTTTCCCAAGTGGTGTGAACATCTTTGGGCATGAGCCCGAAGCACGCGATGGAATCAGTTGCTTGCTTGAGTCTTTCTTTTACCGCCGAAAGCGCAGCAAGCCTTTTGGTATTGCTGCATATCCTACTGATTCGAAGCGCTCATATCCCTCGGGCAATAAACATTCAGGCTGACGTTCGATATGCATCTGACGCATATTTTTGGTCATAGGAGCCAAAAGGCGAGAATCAACACCACGGGATATACGTCTGCTTGGGGCTTTACATTTTGGATCCTTGGGTAATTATGACGGTTCTTTCAAGCAAATCAAATGTCCTATTTTCAATGTTTTGCGTGTATTGAAAACCGCATATGAATCTCAAGACTATCTTGATTTTGACGACTTCAATATATTTTGTGATATTGCAACCGGGGTGCCAAGGTTATCCCCTTTCAAACATTAGGTCACTCGCGCAATTCGGCTCTGTTGAAGTGCCATCAAGAATTCAGGTATGTTGCTGCTGTCTCAACGAGCTAATCCAAATGATTATGTACCGTGACCCCTTTCTTTCTAAAGTTACCACCCGTGCAATTGCATGACTCCTTTAATGTGTCAGCTTGTATCTAAAGCTCAACCTTCTGTTTCACTCGCTGATACTCATATTGGGAGTCTAGCAACATACACATCATCGTGGCCTAATTATAAAGTTGAAATTTTTTAGAAGATATTGGATGGGTTCAGACAATCCCTAGCTCTGAAGGACTTACTTTCAAGACCGCTCCTTGGAAACAAGCACTCTATATTGGTCCATCGTCTCTGGAGACACGGTCAACCCGCCACACACCACGAAGATCACCACGTCATCTTTTGCCAAAGGCCCAAACGCTTTCAAAAGGTCTTTTCTAAAGGTCGAAACCGCCACAGTAGCACCACATGCAGGCTCAATTACCTCGTCGAAAGCGTCGAAATGATCTACCGTGGCCCTCACCGCCTCCAAGTCGTCGATCAACTCGACCGTCGTAGGGTGCAAATTGTAGTTCTCGAGGGTTTTGGACGCAATGTACGGAGCACCCAAGCTCGTGGAAAGCGTGTCGATCTTCGCAAGCGTGACCAATTCTCCAGCGGCAACAGAGGACTTGAAAGTGGGCGTCTGGCTTGTCTCAATGACCAAAACAGGAACCCGCAGCAACAACTTGTTCCGCCTGAGTCCTTCGACAATTCCATTGTATAACCCACCTCCCCCACAACTACAAACGATCCCTTTCACTTGCTCGGATAAGATTTGCCACTGGCCGAGCTGACGGCTGATTTCGTCGACCAATTCTGCGTGGCCGTCCCAAAGCACCTCGTTGTCGAAGGGATGACAGTAAACAGAGCTCACCAGAGACGGCAACCCGGCAATAATGTCGTTTCTGAGGTGTGCGTCGGCCTCTCCCCAGTGAGCGCCATAAACAACAACTTCTGCGCCCAAGCTTTGCAATTTTTCTCGGGCAGCCACTTTTGAAGTCGTGGGCAAGACAACAGTGCAAGGCACATCATGAGACTTACTGGCATAGGCAGCAGCAAGCCCGGCGTTTCCTCCACTCAGGCAAAACACGTGTATTTTTTTATTTGCGGCTTCAGCTGCTGCTAGCTTTTCAGCAATCACTTTGCTCATGCCTCTGAGCTTGAAACTGCCGGAAGGCTGCTGGTTTTCTTTCTTGTACAAGAATCTGCAAGGCGCATCTAGCTGGCCTGTGACCTCCATTAGGTCTGTCTCAATAGCGGGCAACACCATAGTCCAGGTCGGGAACGCGGAGAAAAAAGATTAAAGAGAGACAGAGTGGCAATTGGGCGCAAGATCGATCTCGAAGAGAAAAGACCGTCGGATCAAAATTTAGCGGATCTTTATATTGCTTTGGGAGATCTGAATTGAGATTTTTCAATATGGCTTCTGAGCCTGGCCGCGATTTGTCCGCACTCGCCGGCGTGGTAACTCGGTATCGGCTCTGTTTATCTTATCTTACCGCATCGGCAGCACTTAGTGAGCGTATCACGTGACCGCGTCCGCGGGCTGCCGGCACTTCTGCCTCACTTCTCCGAGTCTCTAGTGAAGCCTGCTTTAAACCAAACTTTGACCCAGACTCTGACCCAGACTCTGACCCAGACTTTGACCCAGACTTTTCTAAAGATTCAGTCTCGCTTGATATCATATCTCAATAAATCTTATCACATATAGTGTTTGAATGCCCCCGAAATTCCGCAAGTCTCTGGCCTATGCGCAGGTCTCGGCTGACACTGAGACAGAGGTATTAGATGCATATGCTGATGTTCTTACTGCGGGCCAGTCGCCGGATCTTCTATTGAAGGACGTGCCTGAGGTGTTCCGGATGCTCAAAATCCAGAAGTCTTTCACAAAAGATGTGTTGGAGTGCATCGAGTGGTTCTACGCCACTCAGCAATCGAATCTTGCGAAGTCTGGCCTGAATTGGGCCGTGGCCAGCCAGCTCTTGCGCCACCTCACAATTTCGCTGACGATTCTGGGCCGTTTGGATGTATCGGATGTGGTTGACATCGATAAGCTTGTGATATTTTGTAATCGGCTTGTCAAGTTCAGAGACAACTATGCGCTAATATCACAGAACTGGTCATTATTCGTAGAGGCAGCGGGAAGTAACGGCGAGAAAGCAAGTGACCGTACTCTTACGCTTCAGGACCTTATCAAAGTAAAATGTTCTCTTCAACTAGACGATATAAGCGACTCGATTCTCATTGATATGCTTGGCTGTGGCCGCAGCAATGTTGACGGTGAGATCTTCAACTATAAACTCTCGTCTGCGGCTTTGGAGGTGGGTATCAAAGACTTTGCTGAGGTGCTCGGGTTGCTAGGAGAGTACGACTGAGATGATACTCATGTTAGGAAGCGGGATTGGAGGAAGATGTGGAGGATGTTGACGGTATGGAAGATGTGGAACGTATTGACTGTTTGAAAGGTTCGAAAAGGCGTGGAAGGCGTGGAAGGTTCTCAGTCAGGTCAAAACAAAGCCAAGTCAAGTATAAATTGAGGTGAGAACGAGCTTCCAATCTTCGAGAAATGACAATTCGACTCGTTTTGGCTTAGGTTTGCAATTTGCTGCCGCTGGGAGTTGCCTCGGTACTTGAACTTAAACTAGCTATTTCGGCAAGAAAGCCCACAGCCTTTTTCGACATCCGCTTGGACTTCAAATGTTGATTTTAACTTTAAAGCTTGTCAATATAGAGACATCTGAAAAGGAGAATACAAATTGAAGGTCTTGACCCTACACGGTGCATCCTCAACAATAGCTCATTTAGATTTCAGGAATTTGGGTCACTAACACTGAAAGCACTGGAGAAAAAAACAACACACTGCTGTGTTTGAGAGGATATGTGTTTCCCAAGCAAATCGGCAAGGTAATTTCTCTAAAGCGACATAAAGGGTGCTGATTAATCTACGTGTCGACGTTCCCAGTATAGAGAATGAAGTAAACGCAAATGAAAACTCGCTCTGATTTTCTAATGGGTGAGCAAACTCATGCTACAAGATATTGCAATAAGTGTTTTATGAAGGTCCCAAGAGACTTGAGCCGGTTCCTACGCAAGGCTGAAGTTGGAAGGGTGGTCAATTGAAGTTCAAGCATCACTCAGTAACGGCTTAATTGGGGTAAAATTGATGGCCAATTGAAGGCGAAGCGAAAGCCCATTGAAGGCCAATAAAAAATCAATTAGGGTCAGTACGGGATTAATTGAAAGCCAATCAAAGGCCAGCTTAAGTTTAGTTGAAGTCATATTGAAGGTCAATTGAAGACCAATCGAAGCTTCATCAAGGCCCAGGGCGCATGTAGGATTTGGTCCAGTTTTTTTAGAAGGC
>JAKTYO010000126.1:0-14454 GCA_030578735.1 Metschnikowia noctiluminum | reverse complement strand
GAGTGCACCCAAGAATTTATGCCGGTGATGTCAGACCGATATTTCAGGTCGACGATTTCTTTCATTACAGATTCATTGTTTCCACAAGATGTCTTTCTCCTTCGGGCTTCCCGACTCGTCACTATGGTCTTTACCAAAATTCAACACTCTGGTGCCACCTTCGCCGTTTCAAGACGAAATGTTGTCGAAAGTCTTCGCAGCCTCTATGAAGGTCTCCACGCCTTTGACAATCGCTATTGTTTATTTTTCATTCGTTCATTTTATTAATCCGATAGTGGTGAAAAGACAGTTGGAAAAAGCCAATTTGTCGGAGAAGGATTTCGAAAATTTGAGTGAGAAAGAATTGAAGAGGTTGAGGCCTGCCCCATATAGAATTGCAACGCATGGCATGTTCAAGTTTTTTGTTCTCCTTCACAACATCTTCCTCTGTGCATATTCGGTATGGACTTTTGTTGGAATGATCAACTCCTTCACACGTAAGATCAGTGAAATCCGTTTTAAAACCAATTCGGACAGCACCATGGTCAATTTCGTGCATGCTGTATGTGATTTGGAAAGTGGAATTTTCCAACATACCACAGAAGATAATAACTTGGCTCTCTTTGGCTGGTGGTTTTATATCTCGAAATTCTATGAGGTTTTGGACACGATTATCATTTTGTTGAAAGGTAGACCATCTAGTCTTTTGCAAAGCTACCATCACGCTGGGGCCATGATGTGCATGTGGAGCGGAATCAGGTATCAGAGTCCACCTATTTGGATTTTTGTTGTTTTCAACTCTTTCATACACTCATTGATGTACTTTTACTTCACTTTAGCGTGCTTGAAAGTACGAGTGCCCACGATCATTAAACGAGCATTGACGTCGATGCAGATCTCTCAGTTTGTCCTCGGCGGGTCTTTGGCTATTTTTCACTCCTTCATTTGGTATAGCGATGTTTCAGGCCAGACTTTCAGCGGATGCATTAACACATCCGAACAAGCTTTGCCGTTATTGATCAACGTGGCATACCTAACGCCCTTGACA
Organism: Metschnikowia noctiluminum; assembly: GCA_030578735.1. Lineage (NCBI taxonomy): Eukaryota > Fungi > Ascomycota > Pichiomycetes > Serinales > Metschnikowiaceae > Metschnikowia > Metschnikowia noctiluminum. The sequence goes on along the minus strand of JAKTYO010000126.1, from coordinate 13,427 downwards.
GCCTTGTTCGCAGCGTTTTATATCGAGAGCTACATGAAAAGAAAAACGTTCTAGAGTGCCCTCGCGAACAGTTTGGCATCGACAAATCAAGAGGTGCCTTTAAAATAGACAAGGCAGTGAGCTTATTCATTGCCCCATGAAAGTCATTGTATCTTGCTTTGGCAGGTCTCATATACTTTGTAGCTGCCAGTCTTTTAATTAACAGTGAAATAATATACCGTGCTGTGACGTGCTAAAAATATAGATGATAAAGTGCGACCACTGAATGACTTGTTCGAGTGTTGTCAATGACATTATGAATATGGTGGTAGAAAATCTATCTGATTCTTTCGGGCTCAGATGAAATTCCCGCTGAAGAGCAATATTAGCAATAGTCTATAATTCTTTTTCTTGTTCCCTAGTAATGGACGTGTAAGTTCATTTTCATAAGCTGCAGAGCGCATGCGCCGGTGCCCCACGATTTCGATTGTGTATTTCCTGCTTATAGCTTGCTCGTTCTACACTGCCCCACAGATAAAGTCTTCCTTCACCACCACGAGCCTACGATACGAACTAAACTTTACATTCCCGGAGATTACCAAGATCTTCGCGGGGAAACTCAGTACAATAATGACGGCTTATGAGCTTCTTTCGGAACCCAATAAGCACAATGAATCAAGGGAATATTGGCCCCCTAGTCGTGCTCTAACACTGTCCCAAACCTTCGACAGCGATCAAGAAAGTAGCTCTCCCTGCGAATCACCATACCATCCTTCCAATCTGGGTAGTTCGCCGAGAAAAGCATCTACTGAAGACATTAGTCTATCGATTGAAACTCCGAGTGAGGCGATAGACGTGATACCCGCTGATGTGGCAAACAAAGACGAAGATCTTACAGACTGGGACACGATAGACTATTCCGAAACTGCACGTCTTCAGCTGAGTACCTTGGCACACGGCTCACACGTGGACGACTTTGGAAACGCTTACGATCACGTCGACTTCAACGCGAGAAACTACACCCGGCACCGTAAGTTCAAGGGTCGCAAATTGGTGTATTTTACATCAGCCTTCGTGTCTTTGTTCGTTTCATTATTCGGGTATGAACAGGGTGTTTGCTCGGGGATTCTCACGTTTGTCACATTCCAAAAATACTTCCACAATCCGACAGCCACCCAAATTGGACTAGTGATCTCCATTTTGGAGATCGGGGCTATGGTGTCCTCCCTACTAGTATCTCTGATTCTGGAAAATATTGGCCGCAAGAGAACCATTCTTCTAGGTACTGTAGTATTCATTGTCGGAGGCACCCTTCAAACTTTTGCGCCCAATTTATGGCTCTTCGGTGTGGGTAGAGTATTTAGTGGATTTGGAGTGGGCGTGCTTTCCACCGTGGTGCCCCTGTACCAGTGCGAGATTTCTCCTGTGGAGGAACGAGGAAAACTTGTTTGTGGAGAGTTTACTGGAAATATCACTGGGTATTTCTTGAGCGTGTGGGTGGACTATTTCTGCTATTTTATCCAGGATATCGGCGACGCGCGCAAGAATTCAAAACTGTTTGCAGCCAATCTCTCCTGGAGATTGCCCTTGTTTGTTCAAGTGATTTTGGCGTTTATACTCCTCGTGGGTGGGGTTTTCGTAGTCGAGAGCCCACGTTGGCTTCTCGACGTCGATGACGATGAGCGTGGTTTCCACGTTCTTTGCCTTCTCTACCACGATGATCCAGATGCCGAAAAAGCCGAGAAGGAGTTTTTCTTGATTAAGAATTCCATTTTAAACGAGCGTGTCAAGACGCCCAAGAGAGAAAGATCTTGGAGACATCTCTTTCGCAACTACAGACTCCGTATATTCATCGCCTGCTCCGCGTTGGCATTCGCGCAGTTCAATGGGATCAACATTATCTCGTATTATGCCCCAATGGTGTTTGAGCAAGCTGGTTTCACGGACTCAAAAGCACTTTTGATGACTGGAATCAATGCGTTCATATATCTAATGAGTACGATCCCGCCGTGGTTTTTGGTTGATCGGTGGGGAAGAAAACCCATTTTAATCAGTGGGGGTATTTCTATGGGAATCTGCCTATTGTTGATCGCATTTGTCATGCATCTCAACGTGTCCTCCACGCCACTGCTTGTTGCTTTTCTAGTGATTATCTACAATGCGTCCTTCGGCTATAGTTGGGGGCCTATCGGATTCCTCGTGCCTCCCGAAGTGTATCCGTTGGCAGTTAGGTCGAAAGGTGTCTCGCTTTCAACAGCATCCAATTGGCTTGCCAACTATGTTGTCGGTCAACTTACTCCAGTTCTACAGGAGCGCATTGGTTGGGTAATGTATTTGCTTCCCGCAACGAGCTGTGCTGTTTCTGTCCTTATTGTGATTTTGGTGTATCCCGAGACAAAAGGGGTTGAGCTAGAAAACATCGACAAGTTATTTAGAAATCACAGATTTGATCCCCCCGCTACAACATATAGCGAGCTGGCTGCTCAGGAGCTAGAGCTTGATGAGTTTGATTACGAGCTAGGCACGGTCACGAAATAGTGCAACCGCTATTGACAAAGTGGCTTGTCCTGTATCATCGACACCACCAGCAAGGCACCGAGCCATGCGGGGAGCTTAGTGCTGCATCATTTCGAGCCACACCGGCACGCGGCGATCAGGAATGCATTACCTGCACATCGAGTGTTTCGTAAATTGGGGAAATTTGCTGGCAATAATGCGTTTCTCGCGTAGCCGAGAACAAGTGTCAGTGCGTGCACCGAAAGAAAATACTCTAATTCGAATCATCCATTATGCGGCGCACCGCCGCCTTTGTGGAGGCCAATTTTTTTCTACGAATCACACTTCGCTCCAGCGCAGCTTCGAAATGCATAAAAAAAACAAGACTTCTCGTTTAGAGTGTCTCGTGCTTGCTTGCTTACTCAGTTTTGCTTGTATCGACCGCGCAATTCCGTGTTTCTGTTGCTTCGCGAGAAAAAGTCTCGGATAACCTGGCCTCTTTAGGAAACGCGCGCGTGTCAATATGGGGCACGATACCAGAAATAGATAAGCCTCAACTCCACACGGCAATTTGATGGGCTTCTGACCTGTCTACTTCCCATTGACGCAAGACTGCAACCCTATAATTTCTCACCACGCAATCTTGGCAATCCATCCAATGGGGCCAGATCGAACTATCTTCATTTTTTCAAATACTAAACTGAAGTCAAGTCTAATAGTTTGTGAACTTCAATGGAGACACCTTTCGCATCGTCACACAACATCTGATACAAAATATTCTATGACTTCATAATCCGCATGTCTTCCACATTTGCTCTTCAAGCTTTCTGCATCCTAAGTTCTTTCAGTTTCAGCACGATTTTGACAATCTCGTGGTTTGCTGCGTACTCTCCGCTGCTCTCATGAATAGCAATTCTTCAACAAAACAGAAACTTATGATGTCTTTGCCTCTTTTTATTGTTCAGGATGCTTCTAGACCAACTGAACAGAAGCTCGCGACAAGTCAAGAGTCTTCGGTCAGAATGTTGTCAGCGCGAGCAACAAGCTTTCTGGAAAGTGAGGACAGTGTTTCGGATTGGGAGACAGGAAGCAATTTGGGATTTTCATATAATGAATCGATCTCGTCAAGCGCCACCAGTCAGGAATCATGCGCTTGTATCTTAGCCAGCTGTTCGTCATGGAAATGCCCAAATCTACGCTCTGAGTCACTACTGCCTGTGGTACTGAATACATCCCTTCCCATATTCAAAGCACCACCTTTTGCAGTACAAAAGTCCTCTAGTAAGCTTACAGAACTACTAGAAAAGCTGAAGGCTAAACAACCTAAAACAGAGCTCTCGGGTGCAAAGTTCATGTTTCTTCGGCTGCTTCCAGCCGTATCTCAATTTAATCCATTGTTAGCTTTCCTGTCTTTTTTTATCAGCTACAAGATTGTCTCAGGAGATCAAATCGATAACAAGAACGGCTCATTGAAGGATACTTCGAAATGCTCAGTTTCGCATCTGGATTCTAATGGTGAGAGCAACCGCATCGCGGACACTCAAGTTATCGAGAGCCCGTTTGATGAACTTAAATTGAGACATCGGGAACACAGAGTCAATTGCAATTTTCTCAAGAGATATGCATTGGACACTTGTGCAAGGAACAATGGTCTCCTTCCGAATACGCCGGATACAGATGTGTCACAGAGGCCCGTAATAGTCAAGTTTGGTAAAATATACGATCTCGAAAGATTATCGGAGATGGCAAGAGAGAAATTATGGAGCTCAGTTGTTCTTCCCCCGCGCAAAGATGCATGTCCCCGCAGTGAAATTGATTCGACAGCCTACGTGAACTCGTGCAGGGAGTCGGAAGATGCTAAGCGTCTCAAGGATTCATGCGCAAAGCCGTCTAGCAAAGTAAGCAAATGTACCCTTAAGCCTGCTGGTAGGCTCAGAACATCTGCGTGTGTCAAAAGCAAGCATTCGCCAACGATGGGAGACAGTATTCCTCAATATACCCTCCAAGGGTGGCAAAACAAGAGGTGGATAGCTCTATCAATGTAAAGAGGAGTAAGAGGATCTTGCATTCACATCTATATACTGAGTAAGATTAACAAATGATGGGAGTTCACACATAAGACGTGCTAGCCGCAGCGGTCTCACCCAGCAAATTGAAGATGCGGCTAGAGACTACGCAATTCAGAAATGCTTACACGGTCAAATCTAGATCTCAAATATTAAGCAAAATCATTGATTCCACATACCGTCTCTGAAAGTAAATTGTCAGCGAGACGGCCAACTAGTATTTTCAACGTGTTATCACACTTGGCTTTCGGCAACAGCAACAGGACTGTAAATATGTTGCAAAACGCAGTCACTGCAAGCACGTGACATGCCCCGCGCCTCATAATTCCGCTTGTCTTTCTACGCTTAACAAACCTCACACCCAGCTTGGACCAGATCCGTACACCAGTGAAAAAATTCGCGAGTGGTCTGAAGAAGAAAAAACGGTGCGAAGGGCTTGACGGTCTCTTCTTAGATCCTCAAAAACGACATCAATATGGCTCCAAAAGGAAAGAAGGTCGCTCCAGCCCCTTTCGCTGCTAAGTCTGAGTCTTCCAAGACTCCAGAGAACCCATTGTTCGAGACCACCTCGAAGAACTACGGTATCGGTCAAAGCATCCAGCCAAAGAGAAACTTGACCAGATATGTGAAATGGCCACAATACGTCAGATTGCAAAGACAAAAGAAGATCTTGAACATGAGATTGAAGGTCCCTCCTTCGATTGCTCAGTTCCAGAATGTCTTGGACAAGAACACTGCCACCCAAACTTTCAAGTTGTTCAACAAGTACAGACCAGAGACCGCTGCTGAGAAGAAGGACAGATTGACCAAGGAGGCTGCTGCCATCGCCGAGGGCAAGAAGGCTTTCGACGTCTCTGCCAAGCCAGTTGTTGTCAAGTACGGTTTGAACCACGTTGTTTCTCTCATTGAGAACAAGAAGGCCAAGTTGGTTTTGATTGCCAACGACGTTGACCCAATCGAGTTGGTCATCTTCTTGCCAGCTTTGTGCAGAAAGATGGGTGTTCCTTACGCCATTGTAAAGGGTAAGGCTAGATTGGGAACCTTGGTCCACAAGAAGACCTCTTCCGTCGCCGCTTTGACCGAGGTCTCCTCCGCTGACGAGGCTGACTTGGCCAAGTTGGTCTCGACCATTAATGCCAACTTCATCGAGAAGTACGAGGACTCCAGAAAGCACTGGGGTGGTGGTATCATGGGTAAGAAGCACAACGACAAGGTTGCCAAGAGAGCTAGACAAATGGACGTTGTCGCTGCCCCAGCTTCTGCTTAAACGTATAAATCAAACCGAGAATCAGTATTGCAGTAACACATTCATGTTGAAACGAAATGTAGGAATTTTTCTTGAATCTCCCTGAGCTTATGACTTTTGAGTCTTGCGAGTCTGTTGTGTATGTGCTTTGTTTTCAAAACCAATTAAAGTTATCGAGATCTTCGCTCAGTTTCGCGGTGACCCGCATCTCATTTTTACAAGAACAACTTTTGCCCTTAGTACTGAATAGTACCTGAGGCGGTCAGATCCGCGTTGATTTTGAAAATGAATTTATCAGACTAGAGGATCGGGCTTATAACGTAGTATCAAGTTAATTTGAAGAAAACTGACAAACGAGACCAACCCTCTCTGCTCAAGGACTCATCGCACGAGAAGACAATGCTAGCCACAGTCACCTTTTCGAGGAGTCTAAGGCCCGCTCATTCTGTCAATGTAATATTGATTTTTGTGAAAGCTCAGGCCAACTCTAAGATCTACAGATTTGTTTTCAGCATTGTAAGCTTTGATAACCGTAAACCTCAGGAATATTGTCTGGCTGCAATATAATTGTTGCGAAATTTCAGTTATGTCGTGCATATACCAACTCACGGAAATTGACCAATCGTTCGTCGCACGTTTGACTACCTGTGTGAAGGTATTTTCAAGACGAGACCAGACGATTCCTGGTAGTCAAAACTTCGCCTTGAGTATCAACACACGCTAGCACCATGTCGTTTTTGAGAGACATTTTTGAGTCGACCTTCCCGGTCGCTTTTGCTGAAGAGGTATGTCTAATCGAGAAGCATTTAATTCAACAGTCGACTGGATAGCACCTTCTGGAATACAACCACATCTGAGGTCGATGATACTTGTTGAATCAATCGGTTGAGTTTGGTTTCATATCATCGAGCAAAAACTATTTATGGAGCTCTCCTCGAAAGCGCAAAATTTGGAATCTCGTGGATGACAAATGATAAATTTCATATCGAGGAAACAATGCGGAGTTTGACATAAAGAGTAGTCATATTCTGATCTTGCGAATCTCGAGCCTCGCTGGTAACATCCATTATAGGGAGGTAACAGCGCCCAGATCGGTGTATCAACCCTCGACCCATTTTTGTATATCCTGAAAATTTACTACCTGTCGCTGTTTTATGTCAATTGACAATGCATATTTGTTCGCGAAGGATCTGCTACTAACGAACATAGCCATCGAAGGTTCACGATGAAGATTCTGAGGTAGATGCATCTTCCGAATCAAGCGGCGAGGAGCAGCCAGAGGAGGAAAAGGAAGAGGACACCGAAGAAAGTGATGACAAGGAGGACGAGGATTCCAACGACGATGAAGACGACGATGATGACGAGGAAGAAGACGAGGATGAAGACGAGGAAGAGTTGAAAGACCCCCTCGATGAAATGCGTGAGGAGTGTGAGAAGTCCGAGGGATGCCACAAGTACGTCCACCATTTCCAGGAGTGTGTTGAGAGAGTGCAAAAAGAGCAAGAGGAGGAGGATTACGCCCACAAAGCATACAAAGAGGACTGCGTTGAGGAGTTCTTCCATTTGCAGCATTGCATCAACGACTGTGTTGCACCAAAGTTGTTTTACAAATTAAAATAAACTGCATAACAATCACGTTTAAACCTTCACAGAAAATAGAGTAGATAACTACAACCACAATTGATGATGACTTGAGCCCTTGGAAAACTGCATTGTAATGATGTACCGGTCGAACGTTGTAGAAACCACTTGGATTTTTGTCGCCCTATATTCTCTTCATACCATCTTAAGCCGCCGATTGCGATTGCAATTAACAAGAAGGGGGGGGGGGGCGATCATAATGGTCAATATTGAAGGGCTCAGGAAAGATGACTCAACGTTCGGTTCGGCAAAGGTCAAGATGTGGTGTGCACTGGGAATCAGCCTGGTCCTTTTAGGTGGAAGCTTTTATGGGGGCCCCAGCCTGTAATAGCCTACCTAAAGGACTCGTTCATTCAACTCGCTAAAATTGATGCTGTGATTGATTACGGATATACTTATTGACATTTCAGCCATCGACAATCAATATTCAGACAGATTCTATTTGGAGACTCACCTGGCTAGAAGTTTTCTATCACTACGTTTTGGAATAGAAGCGAAAGATTGACCAAAAAAACATTTCCATGAAAGTGTAGGTTTTTTTTTTTTTTTTGAAAGAAACATCATATATTGAAAGACGCCGCGGATAGACGCACAGGGAGCACGTAGTTATGGACAGGCTTTTCTTGAAGAGTGGCAAGCTTCAACAATTATTTGAGGATACTGCCCAAAGTTCGTCCTACTAAGTAACAACTTCAGAATGAGCGGATAGAATAGGTGTGCTTTTTAGCACTGGTAGATATTGGAGTAGGACTGAAGCCATTTTCACTCATCATAAGTTTAATACAATGATGTCGTTTTCTTTTCAGTTTGAGAAATCAAGATTATGGGAACAATGAGTAATGGATCCGTGCACCGGTCACGCTGTTCGCACACCGGCAGATCTAAATGAGCTTCTACAAACCAGGTAGTCACTCACTTCCGCGTAACAATACACTCAATCTAAACTGGCAAGTGAGAGGAAAAACACAACAAACTGTTCTCATTCACACGTACCTGATTTTGTACCCACATCAGCTAAGTTTTTCTACAAAAAGCTCAAGAGAACTCAATTACAAAGCACTCAAAGATACTCCTCCACTCGTCTGAAGCAAGCAACTAATATTTGGCGCCTCTAGAGTCTCACAAGCATTCGAGCCTAGCAAGTTAAAAGTTGTTCCATTTTTTAATCACCCAAGTCACGAGTTTAACAACATCATCTGGTGTCTCAATTTTATAAACGCAATTGACCCTAATCTCCTCAAATAAAAAAATGTCCAATTCAGTCGATCCATCCAGAGTCTACGTTGGGAATGTGAATTTCAACGCCACTGAAGAAGAGCTCCAGGAATTCTTCAACGAATACAAGGTCGTGTCTGTCGAGATTCCCTCCAAGACGATTACACGTGGAGAAAACTCTTTTAAAAAACGCCTTGGATTTGGATTTGTGCAATTCGAAAATGAAAAAAATGCCGAATTGGCTATAAACGAATTGAATGGTAAGAAATTTAAGCAAAGACATATATATGCTAAAAGAGCATTGCCACCAGCTACAGAAGAGGAAAAACAGAAGAAAAAGGAGCTTTTTATTGCAAAGCAAGCGGAGTTGAAGGCCAAGAAGCGTGAGTCTGCCAAGTTGGCAACCGTCGCAAAGGGTTCGGAGGAGAAGTCTAGCTCAAACGAGCCAAGCGACGGGGCAAAAACAAAGGAGTCAAAAACGAAAAAGAATAAGGTACCTGAAGGGGAAAGGTCCACCAATACCATTTTCATCACAAATTTGGACTACAAGGTTAACGGTAAATTACTCAACGAGTTGTTCAAAGATTTGAGCCCTGTTTGGGTCAACGTCCCCACCAAGCGCGTTCCATTCCACGTGTTGAAAAAATTTAGTGCTGCCAAATTGCCGATTTTTAACAAAGGGATTGCTTTTGTGAAATTCGCAGACGAAGAGACGCAATTGCGGGCGATAGAGGAATTCAACGGGAGGGATATCAACGGTAGAAACGTTGTTGTGGAGGCGGCTATTGATAAGCCTGCATCTAGTGGGTCCAATTCCTCCGAGAGCACGATTTCACCCGAATCCGGCACATCTGATGGAACAGACGAGTCAGGAGGTAATGGCCAATCGAGCGCATCCAGCGAATTTGCCGATGCCTCGACAGGAGCCATTGCTTGATGCCCACTCGGCGATATACAACGCTCTTCCATATCTCTGAGGGTAGTAGCTTGAAATATAATAAAAGTAGTGAAAATGTTTAGAGCTGAAGAGGGCCCATGGTTTCTCAAATGTCGCGACATAAAGTCAAGCCACACACTAAGTAACCGCGAAATGTGGAGAAGACGTTCGGCTTCAGAGTTTTGAAACTACAATTCTTCGACAGCGTACCCTTCAGTCTAAAGGTCTGAATCGAGTCGATTCGATTTTTGAATAGGGGGAAACGATGCAAACTGTGTAGAAGAGACACGAAAGATTTTGTCTGAGTTGACGATGAAGCGTGCTTGCGTGAGCCTAGTTTTCACAACGGTGCACGGGTATGAGTTAATATGTTAATTGATTCATTATATTTCGCCGCCCTCCGAAGCATTCTTAAACGCGGTGCTGAAGAGTGGAGCCCTAGCCCTAGCTATGCGCACATGACCGACCAACATGTGAACATCCGTGCACCACAAGTGGCCTGGATGATCAGCGTACTCTACCATACTGTGCATCTCATCACGTGACGCAATCCTGTCACAGTGTGCGACCCATTCTGGTGAAAATTTCTCACTTCGCCGTCTGAAACCCTTTCAATTGAAACTAAGTCAAAATGGGTATGTGATACGAAAGCCATTTATAGCCGCTCAAACCGACCGTTGATTTAAATTGATCCCATTATTACCCGGGTCGATTGTACTGAATAAAGCCAAGAACTCGACGGCTTGAAATATGTCACCCGTGCTCAAGATTGGAGATACTTCATCCTGGAATGACATCGAATTGTATTGAAGCTTCAGGTATTCGACGAAAGAATTCTTTGCCTCGAAGGTTTTAACGAAAATTGCCCTATGACACCACAAGAACTGAATGTCACGCATAGCAGAGAATTCCGAGGTTACATGTTAGCTGCCCTTGGTGCCAAACACAAAAGGTTCAGTGGCATCATGCAAGAAAGGCCAGTCATATATGGAAATACTAACATGCTCTAGGTAGAGTCATTCGTAATCAGAGAAAGGGTGCAGGATCCATCTTCACAGCCAACACCAGGTTGAGAAAGGGAGCTGCCAAGTTGAGAACTTTGGACTACGCCGAACGTCACGGCTACATTCGTGGTGTCGTCAAGCAAATCATCCACGATGCCGGTAGAGGTGCGCCATTGGCCAAGGTGTCTTTCAGAGACCCATACAGGTATAAGTTGAGAGAGGAGACTTTCATTGCCAACGAAGGCGTCTACACTGGTCAATTCGTGTACTGTGGAGCCAAGGCTTCGTTGAACGTCGGTAACGTTTTGCCTTTGGGTTCTTGTCCAGAAGGTACCATTGTCTCGAACGTCGAAGAGAAGGTCGGTGACAGGGGTGCTTTGGGTAGAACCTCCGGTAACTACATCATCATTATCGGACACAACCCAGATGAGGGTAAGACCAGAGTCAAGTTGCCTTCTGGTGCCAAAAAAGTTATCTCCTCTGATGCTAGAGGTGTCATTGGTGTTGTTGCTGGTGGTGGAAGAATTGACAAGCCATTGTTGAAGGCTGGTAGAGCATTCCACAAATACAAGGTCAAGAGAAACTCCTGGCCAAGAACCAGAGGTGTCGCCATGAACCCAGTCGATCACCCTCACGGTGGTGGTAACCATCAACATATTGGTAAGGCTTCCACCATCTCCAGAAACGCTGTTCCAGGTCAAAAGGCTGGTTTGATTGCCGCCAGAAGAACTGGTTTGTTGAGAGGTACCCAGAAGACCTCGGATTAAGTTGTGCATTAATAAAGAGTACCGAAAGTGTACTTTCACAATTGTAGCCCTGTAAATAACACCTGAAAATTAGGAGCGGGTTTATTTCTCAAGTCTTCTCATTCCGACTGATTACATCTGTGCATTATTACATTAGTACATCATGATATTGGTGCATAATTAGATCAGTCAGTCAATATCACTCGTCTCATAAGCCTTTCAAAGCTTGCAGTGCGATTTTTAACCGAGCGTTGGATTTTCGCCATGTACGACGGCTTATCTACTCCGAGTTCGATCACGGCTACTATTTGTGAGCGTTTGTGTATTCCGCCTTTACTTAATGAGTGATGAATCGCAAATAAGTTCAATTGCGGGATATGTGAATATATCATTTCAAGTCTTATGATGAGTCGATGGGAAGTGAAGAGTTATCCGAAGTCTCCCGATTGGCCAGCGTCAATCCGAGCGCCTCTGTCCGCGTGAGCATGCGGCACCACGTGCATATTGACTCCTATATGGTCATCACAAAAAAAAAAAAGCAAATAGTGATAAAACTGTTGTGATGATCCATACACTAGCTTCTAGTTCGTGTTTCTTTGAGAGACGCCGATCCCTGGTAGGCTGAGATATTCTTGGTGATTGTTTAAATCTTGGCTAGGGAAACAGCGAAAGAATCGCCTATATGAGCGCGTGCATCGCGGAAAGTGCCCACGCCAGATGCACGATCCTGTATATAGATTATCAACTCCGTTCGGTAATGGCCACGCTGAGGAGGGCATAAAGTTTGCATTGTCTTCTGCTTTTTTTCACCGTTCCGCATCGAACAAGAAGCATACACGAGGCAGTGCTAGACGTTCTTTTCTAAATTTTGATTTGTTGGAAGAAACTTGTCAATTCAATCATAGATTGCACGTGACACAACTGCTGTCGTTGCACTTCATTCTTTATATTCCACATTTGTGGGTTTCTTAGTTAATCGGCAGAAAAAGCGACGAATTGTCATCTTCATAGGACTCTCGCCCAGCCCTGCAGATTTTTGAAAATTCATTCTGACATTGGATCCTACTAATCGCTAAGAAAAAAGTCGGTTTTCACGTCAATAAGCGCCATGTCTGCCGTATCGTGTCCCTTTTGGAGTTACGACGATGTACCTCAATGCGCTCGTACGAAAGTACTATTTTATGCCCCTTTTGCCATTAGTGGAAGCTCTTTGATTCTACTTGCGGTGTCATTGGCTCAATTTTATTCAAGGAAGAAAAAGGCTGTGGCGCTCTCAGAGGAAAATAGACCATTGTTGGCAAACCCAGACGCGTACGGAGCCATTGGCTCTCAGCCGAGCCTGAAGCCGCCGCAGCTTTCGTTAAAAGATCGTCATTTCGATCTTTCTTTGTTGCTGGATACAAACGAAGATGGAACTCCCCATGGGCAAATAAAGAATGTACCTAAGGGCTTATCGGATAGAATTCGCGTTGCGGTCGAGTACTGTATTGTTATATTTCAATTGGCGATCACGGTTGGCACGCTTATTGTTTCTGATTTTCACAAGGAGTGGAAAGGATTTCCTGTTTCGCTTGCACTCGTTTCGTATTGGTCGTACGCCTTCTTATTGTGTTCTGTTAGAGTCGTCAATCTCTCCAAATCACGTGTATCTGTTCCCTCTTTGTGGGGACATTCCACGACTTTGTATTTGCTCTATTTTTTTCCGGCCGCCATTTTTGCGCGTTCTGCGTTGGCACATAATGTGGAGTCAAGATTGGTAGGTGAGTACTACGAGGCAACATTTATCGCTACCTCAATCTTGGTGCTCTTGAACATCACCACGACAGTGGGAGACAATCCAGGCCAGATATATGTCACGTATGATGGCGCCAAACCGTCTCCAGAGAGAATCTCCAGTCTTTGGGCATTTTCTACCTACTCTTGGATCAACCCTATGATTTGGAAAGCATACAAATCACCATTGGTAAAGGAGGACATCTGGGGATTACGTGAAGATGACCATGCTTTGGAATCGCTCAAGAAATTCGAGGCATTCAGGCTGTCTGCGCGGTTCACGTATAAGTTGTTCTCACATTTCAAAGCTTTGTTTTTGTTGCA
>JAKTYO010000125.1:0-14498 GCA_030578735.1 Metschnikowia noctiluminum | reverse complement strand
ATAAAAATCATCATCGACATGACTCAGCTTGAGCTTCCCAACTCTAAAAACGACTCCACCGCCCCATACCCACTTGCTGCCAATGTGCCATACGAGTACCCTTTGGCCGAGGGTGTGGTTGGATCCGCAGTGGCACTCAACGAAAAAACACCCAAGCTTTTCCAGCCCTTGAAAATCAGGGGCTTGGTCGTGCCCAACAGAATTGGCGTTTCACCCTTGTGTCAGTATGCCGGCGACAACGACATGCCCACGGACTACCACAAGATCCATTATGGCGGGTTCGCCTTGAGAGGGCCTGGTTTGATCATGGTTGAGGCCACAGCCATCGCACCTAACGCCGGAGTGTCGCCTGCCGACGTCGGACTTTACAACGACGCCCAGGAGGCTAAATTCAAGGACATTGTCGCCTTTGCGCATGCCAACACGTCTCGGATCGGCATCCAGCTTGCCCACGCCGGACGCAAGGCCATGGGTTCCCCTCCTTTCATCAGCTTAGAAGGCTGGGACCCTCGAGGCGACGAGAAGTTGGTGCGTGCGCCTTCTGCCGTGCCTTACCGAAAGGGAGGCAAATACCCTGTGCCTCGGGCATTGAGCGTGGCTGAAATCCACGACATTGCATCCAGATGGGGTGCCTCAGCCAAGAGAGCAGTCAATGCTGGCTTTGACTTTGTTGAAATCCACGCTGCCCACGGCTACTTGCTCAACGAGTTTTTGTCTTCCCACTCAAACAAGAGAACTGACGAGTACGGCGGGCTGTTTGAGAACAGAATCCGCTTTTTGTTGGAGGTGATCGATGCCGTGAGGGCCAATGTCCCTGAAGATTACCCCGTGTTCTTGAGATGGAGTGGCTCGGAGTTGCACGACTCAAACCCAGATGCGTGGACACTCGCCGACTCTGTGAAGTTGGCACCAATTGTCGTCGAGAGAGGCGTGGATTTCCTTGACATCTCGGGCGGAGGCAATGACTCGGACGCTGACAGATTGCCCAAGGAGTTTGGAATGTTCATGGACGTTTCGGAGGCAGTCAAAAAGGCCGTGGGCGACAAGGCGGTTGTCTCGGCCGTGGGCCGTGTGCATGACCCAGTCAAAGCCAACGAGCTACTTGAGAAGGGCTTGATTGATTTCGCCTTTGTGGGTACTCCGTTCTTGGTGAACCAGGGATTGGTGTTTGACTGGGCCAAAGCCTTTGATGTCGATCTCCACCATGCTCCTTCTCAGTGGCCAGTCAGACCAAAGTATGCCGAAATGATCCAGTATGTGAAGGAAGTAAATGAGAAGAATGCCACGGAGGAGAAAGCATGATTTGGGTAGGGTATAGATAGAATATAGAGCAAAGGACAATGATTTCAGGTATCTTCTTGACGTGGGGTGTAGTGATAACTGGCAAGGGGAACACTCGAGCCAATTAAAAGTAAAAAGAACTTTTACGACATTATGAGCCACCAGGCTTTGGCATTGTGCGGGTTGGAAAGACCTTTTGAGAATGTGGATAGATCCGATATTCTGGATGGTGTGCTGCTGCCACTCACGTTGTAGGGCTCTTATCCATTGAATAAATGCAATAGGCAGTGCGTAAAATGCTCTTCTGTAGTGTACACTGGATAGTTCGAGAATTTCTGCGACAACCAACAACTCTCGCCATCTTTAGAGGTAAGCGGTATTTGGCTTTGGCGTAGAGCATCAGACATGAGGCGACACGACTTCATTTTTTTCTTCCTTGATATTTCTGGAACTGATCAGCATGGGGGTGTTTTCTTGAATCTCTTCATTCTCAAGCCTCTCACCATGGACCTCCGAACTTGATGATTCAATTCTGTATGGGATTGGAGTTTCGTTGGCTGCAATTCTGTATTTGAAGTATCTCCCAGGTCATTCAAGCCTATGTTGATAGACCTTCGGCTCCAATCTAGGTTATTGTCATACTCTAGGCAAAGAATTTCTTTTTCTTTTTTTTTTTTTTTCTTTTTTCACTCACGGCTTGAATTGATTCCTCGGTGAAATGTCCCAAGAGAGATGAAAAATTTTCTCCCATCTCATTGACGTGGTGATGTTTAACCTCTTGGCCCCCTTGTTGAGCAGCAACATAAAATGATGCCGATGCCGCTGACCCTGTTTTTGAATCTAAAAGGCAGAAATGTGACTGTTTGTGTTCCACCCATCACTTCTCAACATTCTCCAATCCTGAGAAATTACCTCGGTATTCAGCAAATCTTCTCCCATCAGCCTACAGAGGAGAAGATATACACACATTGAAGCAAATTTTCAGACAGCCTCATATCCAGAATACCGTCAAGGACACCGATGTCAAAAGCAACAACAACCCGCCAGACAGAACTTCCACACAACTTCCAATTTGAAGAATAAACAGGAAACTCGCGTCTGATAAAATAAATAAGCAATTTTCATGGGATGACCACACGTCACAGACAAACTCCCTCGACTTCCTTAGGCCGTGCCCATCTCATCCACCGCAAATCTATATAGATCCAACTTTTCGTCCTCCTCGGTATACTCATACTCCTCCTCGTAGACACTGGCCAAGGTGCGACGATACTCGACGTTCATCCCATAAATAGAACAGAATTTGGAAGACTCTTCCATTGCGCAGACAATGTTGTCATTGCTAGGTGGAGACCCCTTTGCGTTTGCTGCTTTTAGGCGGTCAAGTGCTTTCTTCGAGTCCTTTCCGGAGTCCTTGTGCGGCAAGAAAAGCATTTGGTCTGGCATGTTGACCAACGAGTCTAATAGGCCATGAATATGGACAATATCGACCGTGCAATCTGAAACAGAAAGCAGGAGGGAAAGCAAGTCGTCAATATTCCAGCCACCTGCAGAGTTTCTGATATGATGTGCTTGCCATGCAGAAATGCCGTTCGGGATGATGGCATTTGTGCCTTGACAGATATCGAGCGGGCGAGCCGAGTCCCACGGAATCACGTCGACGTCAAGAGAGGTGAACCCAGAGATGTGACTCAACCTGTACTGGGCTTCCCCATCACCTTCAGAATCTCGTACAAGCACGACTAGATTTGGCCGGTAGAAGTCCTTGCCACATCCACACTTGTAGAGGTGCGCACGTGCGAAGCCCACCCAGATCTCTCTATTTTCAGGCATGATGTTGGAAAGCGTGATATCGTTGTTCGCACTGATGATGCTGTTGACACTGACAAGGGGAGTGCCGCCCCGCAAAGGCCCGATTTTCGACGATACCTTCATGTTTTTATCGGTGGTGTACGCAAAACCGCATTTTCCGTTCTCGCTGGTGAAGTCACACTTCAATATCTGGAGATGTGCCCATCTATATACAAAGAAGAGGTGTTTGTCAAACCCGGTTTCCGCGCGAGACTCGTCGCTGACAAACGGAGTCCAGTTTTTCTGTGTCTTCTCCCGCTTGGTGTTTTTGATCACGAGCTCCTTGACTCGGTTGTATAACTGGCCGTCAAAGCGCTCGTTCGGGTAATCCTCGAGGGCAAATTTCCCCCGCTGGAATTGCCAGGGCCAGCTGACAAACATCGAGCGGAAAAACGACATCTGCTTCAAAATAAAGTCGTCCTCGTCGTCGTCAAGCAAGATCTGTTTCTGGTGCTGACAATTGTAGATGAGAAGCGGCTCTTCGTGCCCTGCCTCGTTCTGCACCAACACCACACGCGCGTCTTCAGGCCCCAAGTACTTCATTTTGTCCTCGTCGTAGTCATGGTAGAAGGGCACGTGGAGAACGCTCGGGTAGTGCGCAAGGGCATACGACTTGCCTTGTACGGTGAAAAAACGCTCGTCATCCACGTTGTTTGTCGGGACAATCAAGGCCACATCGTTCACCTCGTTCCAGTTTGTGTCATAGAGCTGCAGATATACAAAGGAAAACTTTGGGTTGTTGCGCAGGCCGTCTGGGCTGTATGCCAAGCGAGAGACCATCATATGGTAGCCGTATTCCTTCAAGAACACCGAGGACCCCGCCATGTTGAACCAGTGTTTTTCCACCACATCGAACTCGACTTGGAGCCGGATGTGTGGGTCCAAATAGGGCCTGAACTCGCGCAAGTAGGGGTCTCGGCCGCGATCAATCTCTCTTATGATTCGAGCCACTAGTTTGGTCAAGTCTGTGTTTAAATTTCGCTTCGGCGACACGGCCACTGTGGAGTTCGATACGAGCGTTTCACCACACCGACTCAAGTCGAGCCCTATTTTTGCCGCAAACCCAAAAATCCGCAACACCAGCGTTGCCCAACGCAGCTTCCTGAGTCGCAGAGTATCTGCTGGTTTCTTTGCCTTGGCAATCAGCGAGTACCGCAACCCGCTGGCTCTGAACGCGGAGGAGCCTTTGATCAAGTCTCTTTTACTGATTTCACGGGGAAAAGTGGCGGGGAAATGGAGTTTGACGCTGGGGTCTCGAGCCTTATGTTTGACGTAGGTGGGCACATGAAGACCCCGGTTGTGATGCCGCAATTCCGAGTAGAGGAGGTTCAAGAATATGATGAAGCACATGATGACGACAAAGTATCGCTGCCGTTGTTTTATCATGATTGCGGTAGATTAAGATGCCTGGTGGCGGAGAAAAAGAGGACTAAATCGAGACCTGAATAAGGGTTTAGAATTCTTCTTTCGCGTTATGGGAGAACAATATGTGTGGGGCACCGCCTGCGTGCTATGTGCATGCTGGATCTGTGAATATTCTTATAACAGATTTGAGGTATATACAGTAAGAAGTGGGAGCTTTCTTTGAGCGAGGCTCACGAATCGCTGTTAAAGACATTTGAAAAAGGAGCTTGAGTTTTTTGAATAAAACTACATGGAAAAGTCTTACGTTTTTCGTGTAATAGTATGATATTGTCGAGCCTTGCATCCGTAAACGGCGTGGGTTGCGAGCACTTTGAAATATTTCCCAGCACTAAGAACCGTTGCACGTAATTGAACTTCAGGTAATATGGGAAGTTCGGGTCGTATTTCCATTGAAGACCATTATTTTTTTTTTTTTTTGAGAAGTCGTGAAGAGTTTACGACTTATTTTCGGGTCAGAAAATGGTTTTGGCTCTCAGTGTTTTCCCTCTGTCATCTAATTTTATTATATGTTTGCTCAACATATATGCTGGTGTCCTGTGTGCGCTCCCTTTTTCCCTGATATTTTTTTTTCCTATCTTCAGTTTTGATACTTCGTATGGACCACGTGACCAGCTCTTACTGAGAATCATTCGCGAAAACAATAACACGGTATAAAAATGGGAATTTGGTTTTCTGAAAGTTTGTCTCACTGTAATTTAGTTTCCCTGAAAGTTTGTTTCACTGAAAATTTGTTTCCCTGAACTTTGTCTCACTGAAGATTTGTTTCCCTGAAAGTTTGTCTCACTGAAAACCGTAATAGTTAAAATTCCTCGTATTCGATACTCGTCCCGAGTAGTCGGGCTCCTTTTCAGAGTATCAGGGGCGAAGCATCCATTCATTGCAAAGGCGAGACTAGGGAAACTGCAAAGTCTTATAATTGTAGGAAAACGACCTCTTCGATTTTCTAAATATTTGCAGCTTTTCATCACAATGAAGTCGATCGAACGAGAGAACTACTATATAAAACATTGGGGCTTCACGTCACTCGTTAGCACAACAAGCTCCTTCCCAAGTTAGAGTAAACGGAACCAGAATTGAAAGCGAAAAAGAGGTTTTTTTTTTTTTCGTTTTTAAAGATTTTCATTTCTCTGTCATCAGAAAAAGCTCCGATATGTGATCAAACATAAGCTGACTCCTCTTAATGATGCAAAATTAAAAAATACACATTGCCTGTATTCTTTGTATGGACATTATGCAATACCCTTGCAGGAAGGTCGAGGCTAGGAGTCACGATAATAAGACATAACAGACTTCACCAAATACAATTCTTCTTGACAGCCACGTCAACCAAAGTTCGAAATACATGCGTTCGAATGAAGCCTCAATCTCATGACTTTTTGAGGTCGAACCACACATTCCATGAATGCCTCCGTTATTTTCAAAAAGTCTATATCAAAGCGCACCCTCGGACTTTGGTCCAGACTCGAGCGATTTTTCTGCAGCTCCAAAATCGTTTTTCATAAATACGTAAAGGCTGCTCGGCCGATCGATGCTATATGTCTAGGCCCTTGAGCATATCGCTCGCGGTCATGATTCTATAATCTTCGCCATCATACTCTGCCAGAGGTTCCGAAGATGGCAGCAGTGATTGCGCTTTCACAGGGAGCCCATCATCTAGATCCAAATCGTCGTCGTCTACTTCTTGGTCCACGTGGTTCTCAACATCGTGGTTCGCATGTTCATGAACCTCTTCGAATTCAGCCTCGTCGTCGTCATCTTCGTCCAAGTCGTCATCTTCGTCCAAGTCGTCATCTTCGTCCAAGTCGTCATCTTGCTCCTCGTCTCCGCCCTCATCTTCTTCCTCGTTGTCGTCGTAATCTTCCTCATTGTCATCATAGTCCTCTTCATCTTCATCGTCTTCATCTTCGTCGTCGTCATCGTCGTCGTCATCATCTTCATAATCATCATCTGTGTAATCGTCGTCGTCGTCATCGTCGATATCATCGTCCGCATCTAAGCTCCCTGAGCCGCTTACAGTCTCAGGGCCAAGTCTTAATGGAGACTTCATTGGCTTGGGGGCTGCGGTAGAATTGCCGCCTCTGATCATAAAATTTTTCAATGGCGATGTGAAAGACGCGGATACAGGTCGTTCCTGCTTAGGGCTTGTTTTAATACTCGTAGACTCGGTGGAAGCTAACTTGGGCGACGACGGTGGCGACGCAGCGCGTTGTTTTGGCGAAGACAGTCCTGACTTCACCAGGCGCACGTCAGCGCTGGCATTGTCGTCGTCACTAGAATCACTCAAATCGCTCAAGTTGATGATGGGCTCGCGCCAATAATTCAAGTCTGTGAAGCGCTCGTCAGGGCGTATCGTCATCTCATCCGAATGCACACTGCGCGGGGAGCCGGGGCTCATAGGCAGCCGTGGAGATCCTGGGCTCGGGCGATTGTTGCTGGTGATATCTGAGTCTTTGCTGTGGATGTACTGGTCGAGCTGGTCCTGATTCCAGTTGTGGCTGAAGTCGCTTATATATTTCAACGGCGGAAAGAACTGGTCCACCAACTCGCCAATGTGCAAGTACGACAGTTTATAGCCTGCCAACTCAAGCAATTCCATATGCACCTCTCCGTTTGGATTGATGGTGAAGATTCGGTGGGAGGGAATTTTCACGCTCCGGTAGCTGATGGCGTCGGTGATCCTGTTTCCAAACCCAGCGTAGAATGGTGTGCGGTCGTCCTCAATATCTTCGCCTAGCGCCTCCAGCTGCTGCGAGAAAAAGAGGCTGTTGATGTCTCGAAGACAAGCCATTTTAAACACCTCGGGCTTTTTAAGGATGATCTCACGCCGCAAAGCCGCCATCGTGCGGTCAGGACTCAAGATCACAGGGCCTTTTGGGAGCCGCATGCCATCCTGATTGATGCTATCAAGATACTGTCGCGTAGTATCTGCCTGCCCTACAGAACGGGCAGTCAAGTAGAGAATGTTGTATCCGTTGCGGGTGATGTCCTGGAACAAGTTAGCCACGCCTAGAT
The DNA here is from genome assembly GCA_030578735.1 of Metschnikowia noctiluminum. NCBI lineage: Eukaryota > Fungi > Ascomycota > Pichiomycetes > Serinales > Metschnikowiaceae > Metschnikowia > Metschnikowia noctiluminum. Next base: position 6,929 of record JAKTYO010000125.1, on the reverse strand, counting down.
GGGTCCAGTCACGGCCAAACATGTTCAAGACATGTCCAAGCGCGTCGGACTTGGTGATGGTGCCATCAATATCGGAAATCACAATCGGAATGTTGGATTTCCACAAGTAGAGGTCTGCTTCGACCTGCGACCCGCCCTGTGACAGCCGGAAAACCAACTTATTGCGTCCATACTGAAGCCCAAGCCCTGAAAGCTGCTCCGAAGTGAGCCGTAAGGTCTTGATAAATGTTTTCAGCTGCTCTGTGTGATCTATTACAGGTGCCTGTGTGAGCTCAGATTGCTCGGAAGGAATCTGGAGGCCAGCCAGGGGCATGTCGAGGTCGGCATCTGCGTCGCAGAATTCGTTGTCGTCGTAAACTAAGCGGATCAGCCCGTCGTCGTCTTTTTTAATAAGGCTTTGGAGGAGCCGCATCCCCGAGCCGTGGTCATCCTTCAGCTCGTGGCCTAGCCACTCGTTGCCATTCAACACGGAGTGCATTTCCTTCAAAAAGATATCGTGCACCAAACGGTCGGACGAGTCGATGTTTTTCTGTGAGTTCGGCTTGTACCCGTCCATATCTAGGATCACGTCGCCATTGACGTCGATTTTGGAGGGAATGTTGAGATCCTGGGTGATTCTTTTCACTTTTTCAAAGGTGAGCCGCAGCACCAGCGATGCAGACGCGCTGTCATCCAGAGAATTGTCGTGTTCATGTGATTTCAGAAGAGCGATCTTCAGCTCGATGTCCTCACTCGAGGCTGTCAGCTGGGCATCCAGCTTACCACTCAGCCGGAAATTCAGCTTATCATTCAGCTGTTCAGACCCGAAAAGGCCCTTGTCTTTGCCTGATTTTGCAGGTGTTTGTGCCTTTTTGCCGGCGCTCACTGAATCTTTCTGTTCAACAGCAGTCTCTGTCTCTTTTGTGTCTGCTTTCCGCAGATCTGCATTCCTGGCGCCCTTCAAAGTGTTTGCCGCCGACGTCTGCGTAACGTCACTGACGTCTTTCATCTTCTTAGCCGCGTTGTGCGTCATTTTCAGGTCATGATTCAAGTCTAGCAAGTCCGGCTCGTTGTTTCCGTTAGAGCTGCCGCCAGCAGACGCCCCGGAGCTCTTTCCGGGAAACGCCGGGCTCGTTTCAGGGGAGCTCAGCGCGCTGATTACTGGCGACGTCATGAGCAGCAGCAGCAAATCCGTGGAGTCTGTCTCAAACACGAAAAAGGCCTCTCCGCCCTCCCCCAATTTCATCGGAAGGTCGGTTTTCTCGCCGTTCACGTACAAATCGATTTTTTTTTGCAGCGGCTTGATGATCCGGAACTTGCCAAACCGGATATGCCACGGCAGGCAGTGGAGTGTGCCGTCCAGGTGCTCGATTACGATGATATCTATAGCGCCCGAGAGCGTGGCCGGGTTGAGCGAGTTCCACTGGTTGTAGACGTAGTCGCCGACTTTGCCCACATACTGCATTTTGGAGGGGTGTGCGTTTTGCTATTTGTTATTTTTTGTATGTATCTAGCAAAGAAAAGGCAATTGGCACGTGGAGCAGGTGCCGTGGGGTACGCCAGATATAGGCGTTGGGTGTCTCAGAAGTCTAAAGCAAGTAACGTGCACTGCGGAGTGCACATAACGCGGCACGCGGATCGTACTCTTTTTGACGTTGGGGCAGAACAGAGAAAGAAAAAAATAAGAATAAAAAAAACTAAACAAGAAAAATAGAATAAGAAAATAGAGTAAGAAAAATAGAATAAGAAAAAAGAGTAAGAGAAATAGAATAAGAGAAATAGAATAAGAGAAATAGAATAAGAGAAATAGAATAAGAGAAATAGAAGAAGAGAAATAGAATTAGAGAAATTGAATTAGAGAAATAGAATAAGAGAAATAGAATTAGAGAAATTGATTAAGAGAAATTGAATAAAAAAAAATAAAATAAGAACAGAGTCTACTTGAGAAGACTCAGGGAAGTACGCCAAGGTGTCCCGGTCACTCCCCTCCTGGTTAGAGAATAAACCAGGGAACTTGGTCAGGCAACTCCTTTCGGCCGATGACAGGCATGAGTACTGGCATTTGAGCCGAGTCCACTCCTGGGTAGCACTTCCAAAGCAGGGTCACGCCTGACGAGGGAGAGTGTGCCTCTTTCTTAAGAAATCAAGTTGGAGGTGCCTGGTGTGGATTAGCGACCTAGGTTTTCCTAACTATTTAGTTTTTGTTATGCAAGGGCCGAGTGAGAGAAGTCCCTGAGTAACGCCCTATAATACGATGAACTTTTAAAAAAAAAAAAAAAAGAAACTCGCAAATGAACTAAATATATACAAAAGCTTTGAAGCAAAATTCCGCATAGGTTGAGTTCCTTTCACACATGAAAAAAAAAGCATGCAGAGATAGTTGACGGACTTAAAGACAAAATTTGCCCGTATTCGCAATTTACTCCGAACAATGACCATTTGCTTTCAAAAAAAACTGAGATTCCAATTCTTATAACATCAATAAATTCAACTTAAATTGTGCCCTCCTTTTTTTCAATGTTACCACAGGCAACAAGCTCACCATCAGCAGACTCCACAACCACCGACAAATTACCGATATAAGCTCTATTTTTAGGATTGAGCGACAAGTACCTATCTTCATATGTTGCGTAATAGCTGCGCCCTTTGAGCAAGCCATGCTTCCCAGAAAGATCGCCTACCTCCATCTCTGCCGGATCTTTGGCCTGTTTCTGTCCATCGTAAAGATTAAAGTCTCCTTTTGCCGCAGTGCAGTCTCCAGTTTCGGGGATCGTTCCCTCGTGAATTTGATACATATATGGCCCTATTTTCTCGGTGTAATCCGCCACTACATGGACAATCACGTAGCCATTGAGAGAATAAAACGAAACGCCGGCTAGAATACTGCCGGAGTAGAGATAAGCGGTGTAAGTGATGTTTGTAGGAGAGTCTTTTGATTCAGGTGCTGCTCTCGCACTTACCAAAGCGACAAGAGCGATTGTGAAAAGTATAAATTGGGAAAGCATCAGATGAGACGCGGGCCTTATTGGTGATGAAAATGTCTGTTACTAAAAGTTGGCTGGGGATAAACAGAAGGCTTATATACTTATAAGGATTTGCATGCTTTTGCAGTCAAGTTCGAGTTTCAGAATGTAGGAAAGCGACAACAATCTCTCGCAACGTCACTCCGGGAAACCACTGAAAAATTTTAAAAATAGACAAAAGCGCTTTAAATACATTCCCGCCAACCTTCAAACAAATTGTCAGCAACTTGGTGGAAACTTTTGTCTCACGAGATTTCATCAAGTACAGTTTTGGTATCGAATGCGACGTTGCAGAAACATCGAAGGCAATTCAAGCATGCTTGTAGCTATCTGCAATTTTTGCAAATTTCCACACCTGTCATGTTCTATAGTTTCTCAACTAAATTGCTCGCGGTCTTTCGGAATTGATCTCTTGTATGAACCGACTAAACGCCATTTCACATTCACATTCGTCTCGTCGTCGAAATGTTCCACAAACCTTGGTCTGCATCATGGCAAAAGACTGCTATGAGATGAAAAATACTTGGGAAACATTTGTTTCTCGTCAATTCTCGAATTTCTCTAAATTTGCTTTTTCGACAAAACGAACTTCCAGTCAAAAGATGTCGAGTTTGAATGAATGACTCAGGTGTTTTCAAAAGTGTCCCCCAGGTTGAGTTGAAAATATTCGAACTTGGCACTGTGTCCTGGGACTTACAATTCGTGCACCAAATAAGATCTTCTCTAGAATCAGATATGAAAAAAAATACTTAATTTCATTTTGGTCATAAGCCACTAGCATTGGCCCGATAAACTACCCACTACCGAATTATTAGTCATATCCCCATCTAACAGACTTTAACGACTTAAGAAGACCGTCTTCGTGAGAGCCAGTGTTCTTTTTTTTTTCACCGAGGGGCTGACTCAGGTACAGGATTACTAATTTCATGGGCATCTCAAGCTTATAAAAGCCTGGCCTGCCGAACTGTTACAAAATACTCATTTATTTTTGGTAAAAGCGGGCAAGTATTCAAAGACCGTGATACGACCAGATTGGACTTGAGATTTCGACTATGCAAGATGAAATCGAAGTTCGAATCCTAAATTCATTTGGATGTATTCTGTGCTTGAAATTGCCCTCAATCCTTGTCTACGAGCTCTTTGGTCTAGCGTGATTTAATAGAACGATTTTTGATATCGGGCCGAATAAATCCAAGGGAATTGTCGACATGAAATCTCATGTGAATGACATGGGGGCTTTGAGATTCTGATGAGTTGGACTAAGACCACACAGTTCAAAACAGACACAATTCCCTCACAATTCCCTCACAATTCCCTCACAGACCCCTCACAGACCCCTCACAGACCTCACAGAAAAGGTTTCGATAAAGTGATTGGCCGTTGCCCAGATTTCAACAGGCCAATGAAATACTGACAACTCACGGACAGCAAGAATGGAGTCTGTGCACGATTAGTACATCACGCCGAAGCAATGTTTTACCCTATTCTGTGCTTAGCGAGAAGCACAAGCTGAACTGATTTGATCTCTGGCATATGCTATGCGGCCGATGCTACCCACCATAGACTCAGAAACTCCGCGAAGCAATTGCGAAAACAGCAAGACACGAGAAGGTAGATGCAGACGCACTTTGGAGTTCCTTTTCTAGACCGTCCAAGAATTAAGTACTTGCTTCCACGATATCAAGCTGGTTGCTCTGTTATGAACCGATAATAAATCGATGATCTCTGATCCCCCTGTCATAGTAAATTACATCACCAATAATACAGCGTTATTTTTTATCATATCGAGAAGAGTGCGTCTGACGGCCTGGCCTCTATCGCAGGGCTCCGCAGAAAATACCCTAAACGGCCAAAATAAACGTCACGTTTGAAAAGCAGCAGTGCTGCAAAACAAAGAGATAAACATCATGCGACGCCTGCAAGGGACATGTGTTATCAAAGCTTGGGAGAAAATAGGCGTTATCAGTTGTCTCGGTGTGCATACAGGCACACGCCACCTGCTATCAACTCGTTCATTCTTTCCGCATTGAACGCTGATATCCTCGCGGGTGCGAGCGGGAACACTTGGGCGGCGCACGACCATAGATTAGGCCAGGATCTCGCAAGCCGCAGTGCCCGGCGAGCTAAGGGGTCGTGATCCTGATTGAAAATATTTTATCAAGCAAAGACAAAAAAAACTCTAGAGTTCATCGATCGGAAAAGAGACTATATCGTTTGCAAGGAGCCGAAGTGGCCCTGGTTATAAATGATCCGGCCGCGTGCATTTTGAGTAGAATTCAGGCGCCTTGGTGGGGGCCCGTGTGCACTCCGCAAAATGCATGTGAAAATCTTCTGTCACGCCCACACGAGTGCCGGCGATAGGTGTTGCGGCCTGCATGAGCGAGATTAGAGTCGCGGACGAAGAAAAAAAAAACGGCCTGTAAAGCTGCTTGTCTATATATATAGGAGCCCAGCTCAGATCGACGAGTTGAGGAATATTTAAAACATCGACTGACTTTAACAGTTTTAGATTGATTCTGGTTGGTTTTGGAATCCTTCGGCTGACTTTGAAACACAACATTCATCTCTGCCTATCTCTTCAACGAAGCCCACGAAACATTTTCCAGGCCGAAAAAAAGAACAAGAGAAGTGAAAAAAAAAAGCACATCGTTAGTTTTGCAATTCCCATCGCCTCGCTTCTTACATCAGATTCGCCACTTTCGCCTGCGAAAAAGATACAACGCAAGCATATCTCATCTTTCGCATTTTGCTAAAGTTTTTTTTATCACCGTCCAGCATTTTCCAGCGCGTCTCTTCATAAAGCTTCACCATGGAACTTTCAACCAGCCCGCAAGATAAGGCGTATGGCATCACGGTGTACACTACCGACAAGGAAAAAGGCGTTGAGAGCGAAAACTCGCTGCGCCAAGACGGCGAGCTCAAGCGCACGTTTTCGGTGTGGTCGGTTTTGGGAATCGGGTTTGGCTTGACCAACTCTTGGTTTGGCATTTCCGCGTCGCTCATCACCGGAATCCAGTCCGGAGGCCCCATGTTGATTGTTTACGGCATCATAATCATCGCGTTTGTGTCTTACTGTATCGGCATCACGCTCTCGGAGCTCTCGTCGGCGATCCCGTCCGCCGGAGGCCAGTACGTGTGGACACGTGTGCTTTCGCCGCGGAAGTACTCCGGGTTCTTGTCGTATCTCTGTGGCCTGTTGGCGTGGGCCGGGTCCTTGTTTACCAGCGCGTCGATGGCGCTCAGCATTGCGCTGACAATCATGGGGTTCTGGAACTTGATGCACCCGGCGCACGTGACCAAGCTGTGGGAGTTGTTTGTCGTGTACCAGATCGTCAACGCGGGCTTGGTGGTGTTCAACTGCTACGGCAAGTACTTGCCCTTCATCGCCAACGGCGCGTTGTACACGTCGTTGTTCTCGTACGTGGTGATCACCATCACGGTGTTGGTGTGTGCGCGTGGCAACTACCAGCTGGCGGACTTTGTGTTTGTCAACTTCGAGAACGGCACGGGCTGGAAGAGCTCGGGCATCGCGTTCATTGTGGGCTTGATCAACCCGAACTGGAGCTTCTCGTGTCTCGACTCGGCGTCCCACTTGGCCGAGGAGGTGCACAACGCGGACTCGGTGATCCCCATTGCCATTTTGGGCACGGTGACCATTGGCTTGGTGACGTCGTTGACGTACGCAATCTCGATGTTTTTCTGCATGCGCAACTTGGACGACATCATCAACCACGGCTCGGGCTTGCCCATCCTCGACATCTACCACCAGGCGTTGAACAACAGGGCCGGCGCGATCTGCCTCGGAACGTTGATTTTGTTCACGGCCATCGGATGCACGATCTCCTCGCACACCTGGCAGGCCAGATTGTGCTGGTCGTTCAGCAGAGACAATGGGTTGCCCTTCTCCAAGTACTTGTCGATCGTGGA
>JAKTYO010000124.1:0-14517 GCA_030578735.1 Metschnikowia noctiluminum | reverse complement strand
AGGCCCTATCCGCACATTTAGAATGTCAAGTCTCATTTGAATTTGGAGGCGGAAGTATAGTGAGATGGAAAAAAAAGCAAATTAAAAAAAAGATTAAGCTTTGTTATAAAACATACATATAGTTCTTCATTTCAAAAAATGTGAGGCAATACATCTTGAAGGAACATTTCAAAACACCATTTGTCTGCCCATCTCCCAATGTTTTCTTCTCCCAATGTTTTCTTCTCCCAATGTTTTCTTCTCCTAGTGTTTCCTTCTCCCAATGTTTCCTTCCCCCAAGTCTATTTTGACCCAATCTCATTTTACTGAGATGTTGGGTGGCGAGCCTTTCCACGCCCGACTCGCACCTAATTGCTGCGTGAGTGGCCCTAGCCTTTAGGTCACTCTAGCAAAGGCGCACAGTAGAGCGCAAGGCCAAGCGCACAGTTGCGCATTGAAATACTGTTTTTTCGTATTAGTGCCTCTGAGTATTATTGCCTTTCGAGACCACGAAAATTACATGACAGTGGCCAGAAGCGTGTACCAAGAACACGCAGATAAACTTGCAGCCATGGCCAAACGGCTAGAAAAATATAGAGTGACGTTTGCCGAGTTGGCCTTCGACTCGTCCTTCGTAGTAAACTTCATTGTGGGGAAGCTCATCCACGTGTTCTCGCAGGAGGAAGAAATATACAACTACTACAACAACAAGGGCAACATTTTCAACCAATGGTTCGTCAAAAAGGGGTGGGGCTGGACCACGGCCGTGATCCTTGCTTTCTACACCATCCACCTTGCACAAAGTCCGTCTCAAAATAGACCGAAAGTCGCCATTGCCGCGTTTTTTAGATGGTTGGTGGCCACCATTTGGTGGATTTTCTTCACACAGTGGTGTTTTGGGCTCCCGATAATGGACAAGGTGTTTCTACTTACGGGCGGCAAATGTACCCTGATCCCCTCGCACAAGATTGCGGCACTCACAGCGAAAAACGGGGCCTTGAACAGGCTGTTCTACCTTGCAGGTGACAATTACGAGTCTGTCTCTGTATCTTCCTATAGCTGCCGAAGATTAAAAGGGTCCTGGGAAGGCGGCCATGATCCGCTGGGCCACGTGTTTCTTTTGGTCCACGCGTCCTTATACTTGTTCCATGAGGTGAGGGCCTTTTGGCCTGGCTGGGTCCAGTTTCTTTCAGGTTTCGCTGCTTTCAAAAATACTCTCAAAGCAAACGACAAGAAGAGCCTTAGCGAGAAATCTAAAGCTCTTTTACTTAGTACGCCTCATGTCCCAGTGGTATTTATGCTTGGCTTGTGGTGGTTTATGTTGCTTGTCACAAACATGTACTTCCACTCCTTGACCGAGAAGCTCGTGGGATTGATATTTGGCTATCTTGGGGTGTTGGTTGTGTACTACGTGCCAAGGTATTTCGGTAATGCACATGGCGTGAAACACAAAGCGGAAGCCTAGACTAGAAACAGGGTTTAATGTTGAGGTGAAATGAGAAGCATATGTGCCGAAAAGCGAATCATTTGCATGTCAATTGGGAACTTTCGACTCGCTTTTCATATATATGGCAGATATCTCATCTTGTTATCAAGTGAGTCATCAAGTTTCCTCAAAATAAACGATTAATAGCATTACTCTTGTACTTAAAGGCGCACACAATGAGGAACTGTGGATCTCGTTAGGAGATCATCAAAACCGGAGGCCAGTTGAAGGTATACTACCAAATTGGAAATCTTAGAGTAATCGAGTATTGTGGCTCCGGATCTGGTATTTCAGGAATACAATTGACTTAATTTAGTGCTCAGTGAAGACAAGTTCGGTCCACGGCTGTCAAGAAAGTCACCTGGCTTTGATGCTGTCATCTCTGGTTGCAGTATTCACCATACCATCAACCGAACTTCGCACATAGTCACATCACACAGACGAATCAGATTTTAAAGTTCTCAAAAGTCAATCCCCATGTTTCTCATTTCAATCTTAGACTCGGCCCTTAGAAATCTACCATTTTTTTTTTATTCGTGAAGGTTGTTTTATGCAGTGCTCGTTCGTTACCGCCCTTTCACATTTAGCCCGGCAGATGTCTAAATTTCTGATTGACGATCGTCGCAGATTCTTAGAACCGTCTAATTGCTTCGCAAATCTAAGTAAGTCTTCTATAACAGGCTCGCAAGATACTCCACAAGGTGTTTATGGTCAAGCAATATATAGGACGCTTAGGCTCGCCAACCACAGTCCCCCGTGGAGTTCTAAGCATGCTAAGTTTGCACTTCAACCCATTAAGCTGCTCTTGAACCTCCTATTTGTCGCCTGTCGTTTTTCCCCTGTTTTTTACAGCTTTCACAATGGGAAAACGTGTTTGGTAAAGCTGAACAATCAATTAAAAATGGTTCTGCGAGACAAGACTACACCCTTTAATGCACTCAGCATAGTGTGACCAAAGTGAAATACCTTGTAGTTCTCATAGATGTGAGCTTAGGCTTCCCAAATCCACGTTTCGCTCTCGATTCTACAGTGACCTTTCATTTTCGATTCTGCGGTGACCATTTACCTTAAACATTTCACATAATGCGTGAATGGGCGGATGGTCAAGTCTAGCGACCTTTAAGAAGACTTGAAACAATGACGTTAAACCTTAGGTCCCATAAACCAAACGAGACCCCGTTAGCAGCGTGCCTGCCCTCGCCACACCCCCGCGAAAATCAAAACAAACAAACCTTTAGACTAGCGCGGCGCAGGCCCTAGAATTCTGAAAGCCCCGCGAGGCGCGCTAGAAGCCGCTCACACTCATACACGCAACAATATCTCTAACAACTTCATGAGGAGGCATTTCAGTTAAGAAGATCGAAAAGCTGGGCTGTTGAACTTGGTGAGCGAATATGGTTCTTTGTATTGTATTCTCTTCCTTTAACTCTACAAATTTACTTTCCGGCTCGACGTGGCAAGGCGTCCTCAGAACCCATATACGCGAAGGGCGGCCCAGGCACGAGACGCGGCCCGACCGCGAATGTGAAAAACACAAGAGTCAAGACAAAAAAGCAAAAGAAAAAAAAATAACTGAGCGCACTAGGGCCTCGGTTTGGTCGCGTGTCTTGAAATCAATCTTACACCGAGGCCAAATGAAGAGAGAGAATGATGATAGGATCGTTTTATCAAAAATGTGCTAGAAATAAAGATATTTTGTGAGCTTTTTTAAGAGGTCCACGAAATTCGTATATAGTACAAGAAAAGAGCGGTAAACCTAGATCAAGAATATCACACGTCAGCTTCGTTTGCTCAATCTAGCCAAGGGCCCGTACCTGTTGCGCCTCGCCGAATCCCTCATGAGCGAGATTTTCGATCTCGTCATTGTTCATTTTTAACAAGGCCGCGAGATCTGTGATCATTGTGGCTCGTAGAAAGTATGTAAGTGAGTTTTTCTGTCATTGAAATTCATTTTTGTTGTGTCCTTTGTGTTGTGTCCTTTTTGTTGTGTCCTTTTTGTTGTGTCCTTGTGGGCCTTGTGGGCCTTGGCCCCGCGTTCTTCAGTCGAGGCAGAGACTACGCGCATCTTCATAGGCCCTACTGTGTCTCACCTCTAGTGCTAGACTACTGTGTCTCACCTCTAGTGCTAGACCATCCTTTTGAGACTGTTTGCATTTTTCAGCTAAAAATCCCAAACTCTTTGTCTCACTCTGCTGACTTATTTTTTCACTTTTCTCTTCTCTCTCCATTCCATCCTGTTTGTGATCCCCACTCAACCACTCAAATTTACCTTTACCTCCACATCTCTGCCATATATATCAATTCACCTCTGCGCGTTCTCGCCCTTTGGTGCAGGCCAGAAACGCGGTTGCCAAAACACCAATGCACGCGTCGCGATGCGAGACACGTCCCTTTGATTGTGAAACACGACACGCGTGCAGCCGCCCCCTGATTCTTGGCACAAATAGACGCCTCGCGCGTAATTTTCATTCCCTAATAGGCAAGGCGGGTTGCGAGAGTGCAATATTGCCGCACACGCATCGCTTCTTACGTACTCTAGATCCATACCTTCTGCTTTCACTGGTGCCTTTGCTCCTTTGCCTATTCTGTCTGCTTCGACTGTTCTGCCTCTTTCACCAGCTCAGCCTGTTTTACGCCAACACCAGCTCTTTACAGTGCTTGTTAATTTTTTACTTCGTTCCTTCTATTTATCGACTCGAGACCTTGAGTCGCTTGCTTGCACGGCTTTTTTCATTCCACAGGCCTTTCACAGAGTGCTTTTCCGTACTCAGACCATTCAGCACGGCTATTTGAAAAAAAATCCGCCTCTTTCACACAAACTATCAAGCACCAAGAACATCTTATCACAACATAGCTACGCTCTCGGCTTTGTCTGTATAAGTGTGAAGATATCACTGAGACAGCAATATCGATAGAGCCATTTCGAAAGAGTTTTGAGGAAGAAGGCTTTCAGGTATCAGCACTCAATAATTTACCTGCCATTCTTTGGTCCCCTTTTCGACCCTATCATACTACCTCGACTACATAGTCTCCAGCTGTAAGGGCCCTGATCAAATTCACTCGTCAAATGCTCTTCATACTAGCGTTTTTCGCAGCCTATACGGCGGCCGTCTACGTCGGCTGGCCTATGAGTGAACAGCTCCCGAACGTCGCCCGTGTGGACGAAGAATATCTGTTCACATTGGCCAACTCCACTTATAAGTCGAGCGCCGGCGGCTCCGTCGCATACTCGGCGGCTAATCTCCCCACGTGGCTTCTGTTTGACCCCCTGTCTCGGACGTTTCTGGGAACTCCTTCTGCGTCAGATGTGGCCACGTTCGAGGTCTCGTTGACCGGGACGGACTCGGCTGATGGCTCCAACTACACTGCCTCGTACTCGATGCTTGTGTCCAACAGCTCGGGCTTGGCGCTCGCAAGCTCAGACGTCATGTTCACTGAGATTGCCCAGTATGGCAATACAAACGGCGTGGACGGACTTGTGGTGAGCCAGGGCGAGGACTTTTCCCTCAAATTCTCCGAGTCCGTTTTCAAGTTAAACGCCGGCGCCACGCGGCCCATAATAGCGTACTACGGGCGCTCAAACGACCGCACGTCGCTCCCGAACTGGATTGATTTCGACGCTTCCTCACTTACGTTCCTGGGGAAAGTTCCCTACGTGGTATCTGAAATCGCGCCTTCCATCGAGTACACCTTCACTTTCATTGGTTCTGACTACACGGGCTACGCGGGAGCCGAGGGTGTGTTTAAGCTTGTTGTCGGTGCCCACCAGTTGAGCACCTCGCTCAATGAGTCGATCAAAATCAACGGCACGTACGGGTCTGAGTTCGACTACATGGTTCCCGTCTTGTCTTCCGTCTATCTCGACGGGGCCCCTATTTCACGAGAGAACATCTCCTCTGTCTCGGCCGAGAACTTGCCCGAGTACGTGCTGTTTGACGAGTCCGCGTACTCTTTATCCGGCACGTTCCCAAACACGTCGCTGTTCCAGAACTTCTCTATTGTTGTAAGGGACTTGTTTGGTGACCAGGTGGCATTGCCATACCTGTTTGACTCCATCGATTCGGTGTTCACTGTGGACTCCTTATCCGATGTAAACGCTACGCGAGGCGAGTACTTTCTGTATCAATTGTTGCGCTCGTACTTCACCGACGTCAGCGATACGGCGGTCAATGTTTCTTTCAGCGACGAGTCCACGTGGCTTTCGTACCACGAGCTGAACATGACAATCAATGGAGAAACGCCCAAGGACCTTTCGCTGGTCGAAGTCACTGTGGACGCAAGCTCAGACTTCGGCAAGGATCTGCGTTCCTTCAAAATTTTGGGTGTAGATGCAAATATGTCGAGCTCCTCCTCGTCTTCGGCTTCTTCTTCCACTTCGTCCGCGCCCTCTTCACTGTCGTCCGGCCGGTCCACAGCAACAGCCACAAGCACTTCATCAGCGTCTTCATCGGGCTCCGATGGTCCACTTAGTAACTCCACAAACAAATCAGCCGACGCACATCGAAAGCTTGTACTTGGCTTGGCCATCGGGCTCCCGTTGCTTGCATTGCTTGTGGCGCTTCTTCTCTTGTTGTTCTGCTGTTGCCGTCGCCGGAAAAACGATGACGACAATGAGAAACAACTGTCCTCGGACAACGAAGAGGAAATCACGGGCCCGGGATTCGGGACTATTGACAGCAACGACGACCACAACGAGACCGCGGTCCAATTGAACGCACTCAATGCATTGAAGCTTGACGACGACACCCGATCCACTCTGTCGAGCGTGACCCACGTAGACTCAGAGGACGATGGATATTTCGACGCGTCGGAGAAACCCATGATGTCTTGGCGCGCAAATGATACCAGCGACTCGAGCGCAATGAAGAAAATGTTGCTTCAAGATAAACATGCGTCGGAAATGTCGTTGAGCACAGTGAATACTGAGCAGTTGTTCTCCGTGCGTCTTGTGGACGACAGCGGATCTGCGAGAAACCTGAGTCTGTCCTTTGGATTCGCAAAGAGGCGAAGTACGGACTTGGCAGGCGCCATGAGAGACGTCAGTTCAGGAAATATCCAGAGATTGGATAGCGATGGCAACGTGGCCGAGTTGAACTCGGGTTCCTCTTCGCCAGTCAAAAACACCGCCCTCGGCACGCAAACGAGCCTTAATGATATCCTGGAGGAGGACAGCAATAATACATACTACACGCAAGAGACCTCGGATTACAACTTGTTGGCAAACTTTCTTGGTCCGCAGAATGAATCCGGGAACTCGGGTCTGGAAGCTGGCCTGGCGCATGAACAACGTGAACAACGTGCACCACAAATGTTGATAGAGAAAGATCTCGATGACAAATGGAGGTCGAGTTTGAACGGCACGCTTTTGCCTTCTCCTGATGCAGAGTCGTTTCTTCTACAAGAAGATTCCCCACGGCAGAGAAGCGGGCCCTATTTAGGTGGAGAAACCGACGCCGTCCTCTCCCGCACATCGGTATACTCCGATTTGTCGTTTGGGGCCGATGTCGAAGATGAGCTTCGAGGAAGCAAGGCGAAGCTTGTGAATTTCACGAGAAAAGCAAGCTTGCGCGATTCTGCCCGACAGCAGTATGTGGACCATTCCGCCAACGAAGCCCAGATTCTCGACGATAGTGATTAGGGGCGTTTCTCCGACATTTGCATGAAGCTCGACTGAGATTTCCTCCTACTCCATCTGTAAATTACCTTCATTTCATAGCCCTGGATAAAGCAACACTCTGTATACTAGCCAAACCATAAAAATGGACAATAATTGAGCATTGAGTCGAAACAGCAAACATGGCAAAGACAAAATTATCCTTGAAAAAGTGAGGAAGAGAAAGAATAAACAGAGAAAAGAGATCAAAGGAAAAACTACCGGAGAGAGGAGAGACTACTGGAGAAAGGAGAAACTAGAAAAAGAGGAAACCAGAGACAGCGGAAACCAGAGAGAGAGGAAACCAGAGAGAGAAATTGTTAAGAAAAAAAGCCAGAGAAAGAAAGCTAGAATTGCGAAACTATAAATTGTAATTGGGGAACGAGAGAGTGAACCGCTTCTAATACCCTGTGTTGATAATTCCCTAATAAGTTGTGCGCTTAGTGAACTTTTGTAGTCCAGTTGAAAAATAATTGTCGACAACGTTTTCGAGAATTCGAGAGATCAAACGCCCGAATATCCTCGTTTAGTTCGAGATAGTGTCGACGTAGTTGGCTGTGTCGTGTGCTCTTCTTCTGCCCTCCACGTAATCCATCATCTCAGAATAAGTCTGAGGAATCACCGACGCAAGAGGCTGTTTGGCAGAGCTACCAGGCACGAAAAACGAGTAGATGAAACAGCCGGATTCCTTGGACTCCGAAGAGTCCAAGTTTGTGATCTTGGTGTCGACCTTCACCTGCACCAAAGTGCCTGGCTCCAGCAAAAACGCCTCTGGGTTCTTTGAGATCTTATTGGTTGGTGGTAAGTTGAACGGAGAACTCGAGTTGCTTGCGCCGGAACCGCTTTTCAAATGCTCGGTGTACGAGACCAATGCCTCCATGGACAAGACCGACCCGACCGGAACAGGGGCCTTGAAAGTGGTGGAATCCAACGACACGAATCTCGGGCCGGCGGAAGTGAATGCAGCGGCGGCGCAGTAGGCCAACTCAAACGCTTGTCTCAAGAGGTACCCGCCAAAAATCATGTACGAGTGTCTGTTTCTGTACTGGGGCTGCATGAACAAAGTCGAGGTGAATTTCGAGTCTTTCATGAACTTGAGTTGCGAATCGGATGCGCCAATCGACTTGGATGCTTTCCACATATCGTGCACGAGCCTGTTCTCCTCGTCGCTGGGCTCGATCACCGCGTTGTTCTTGGCCGCCAACTTCTTCTTCGCGTTGTACGACTCGGCCCTGCGGTAGTCGATCCATTCTTGTTCACTGATAGGAAGCAATCTGTTGATGGCAAAGGATTTGTGGGTCAAGGGGTTTCTGGCCACAAAGGTGAAGTTGGCAGTCAAAAACACCTTGTCTGCGGGCAACTCGTCCTCGGTGAATTCTGTGGCCACCAGGTCCTCAAACGCATACCCTTTGACGGTGATCTCCATCGACGAACGGCCGGTCCAGGACACGGCTCCGGCCAACACAAAGTTGTAGTTTTGGATCTCGTCGACTTTCTTCAACATGAGGATTCTGTCCACGGACGCCGTGACGTTCACGGGCTCCGCTGGCGCACAGTGTTTGTACGCAATACGACCTGCCAAAGCGTCCAAATCCTGGAACAACTGGCCCACACGCAACCGGCCAAACGCGTTGATGTATGCGTCGCAAAGCCACTTGTCGTCCTTGAAAGGGAGAAGAAGGTACAGAAACGACTCGCTGCGCGTTCTCTCCAGCACCTTGGTCGTCTTGGGGTTGATGTAGCTATACGAGTCCAACGTCTTGCCGTCTTTCAACTGCTTGGCACGCTCTGTCAACGCGTCCAACCACGTGGCAGTCTGCGAGGTGATCAGGTTGTCTCTCTGGTCGGCATTGACCGTGGCGGTGGCGTCTGCGGCAGCGGCAGGGGTTGTGGACTCGTTTTGTGTCGAGGTATATTGCCTTGTAGTGGGCTTGATATGGGGCCGAGCGAATGTATGAGAAAGACCCGGGGTTCTGGCCAGGACACGCCCGAAAAGCGGCGATCTGTGCACAATGGCTTTTGCAAACAGCATGTAGATGGGATAGTTTGTGAACGAAGGTGAGAAAAATGGGGCTCGTCTTTTTTCTTACGACCAGAATGGGTGCCTTTTAAACCTTGCTTAGAAAGCCCGGGGTCAAGATTGGGTACTGCGAAACTGCGAAGGCCCAATGCCCAGAGGTGCACCGGCGTGGACTCCACATGACGTCAAACGAGAGGGGATGCGGTTAGGGCGGAGGGGCGCGACGGAAATTGGGCGAGAGGGAAATTGGGCGAGAGGGAGATTGGGCGAGAGGGAAGAAACGAGGCGCGAATGGCCCCGGCGATTCGCAGATGTTGGGCCGGCGATTGTCGGGACACATAACAAGAAAATAGACGCAAATGGAAAGATCTTTTGGAATTTATCGGAAACAACACCTAGATCAAGGGTCTTGCCTATTCTCATTCACATTCTTGCTCTTATCTATCATACTATGGTAAAAGTAAGACCTGTTCCAGTTGTGAGTTAGTTTATTGGTGTGGCTTTATGAGATACCCTGTCCACTCTGTCGCCCCTCCTTGCTTCTTTCCTGGGCCCAACGTAATTTCATTCCCGCTTCGATTGTTCTCGTCCATTTGATTAGTCTGTCTCACACGATGCACCTTTGAGCATCCTTATCTACGAGCCCACACATTTGTAATTTCTTTTGGCGATTTCGCAAAATACGTTCTATGTCTGTTTTCTTTTCCCAGAATTTCTACGTATGTAAATTTTCAATGGCGTAGAATGGAGATCTGATGAACCATGAGTGTGCGCCCGGGCCCGGGCGTTGTTGGCAATTAGGCCCTAAATCGTCGTGGAGTCCAGAGGGCTTGGTCGCGCGATAAGGGCCAAAGCCTAATTTGGAAGGAGGGGGTGAGGCGCTCGGGCAGTTAACCACAGAACCCAGCTGAGGGGTTCATTTCAGGGAAGGATATGCCGAAGAAGATGGGGTTGAAAGAAACTTTTGGAGAGGGATCAAAATTGCAGATCCTGAATGTGTTCCTCGGGACTCAACGTTTTCGGGGCTCCTTTCTCCCGTGGCGATCTGCCTCGCAAAGTTCGAAACGAGCTTGTAATTATTGAATCTCAATATTAATTTTATCGTCTGGCCGCGGTCGATAGTGGACCTAAAGTCTGGACCTGGCACGGATTAATTTTTTCCGGCACCTTCTCGAAGCTTATTTCCAGAGGTAAACAACGATAGGATAACGATAGGAGATAAGGGCAAAAAAAGTTAAGAGTAAGATTAGATAGCAATAGAAGGATATGAGATTAAAACAAAAAGAGATAAGATGAATGAAGAGCGAGAAATTAAACAGAAGGAGCCTAGAGTAAAAGCGATACGGCCAAGAGAGATACGGCCAAAAGCGACACGGCCAAGAGAGATACGGTCAAGAGAGATACGACCAAAAGAGATAAGCCCAAAAGAGATAAGCCCAAAAGAGATAAGCCCAAAAGAGATAAGCCCAAAGAGATAAGCCCAAAAGAGATACGGCCAAAAGAGGAAATAAGGTCAAAAGTGAAAAGCCTTAAAGTGATACGACCAAGAGCAATAAGGGCCGAATCAGAGACAATATTAGATATGATATAAGGAATTGAGATCAAACAAGTCTGGGACAACTAAGACCTGCAAGACGATTACGAAGTAGAAAGAAACAAGAAGTCTGACAAATATAGAAATTCATTTCAATCAAACGCTGTGCTGATGTTTTGTCGAAGACCTAATAATTGGCTTGAAACACAATGACGATTTCTTTGGATACATACGAACTTTTCACAGATGTCTCGAATATCATTGAGGCTTATATAAGTGTTGGTCATTTGTGCCAGTCTTCAGAGAGGTCGAAGACACCGCTCGCATTCGGAAAAGAAGCACTTCGTTTCAGTTATTGTAACCTGATCTCTACGCTAAAAACTTCTTTTCTGAACATTTCTCGCTGTCGGGTTGGGTACCAAGGCTAAAGTAATAGAGAAGCTTTTCAGCATTCTCGCAATCGGAGCAAGGCTTAGGAAACCGAGAAATAAGTGCCCTACGACTTACAAAACTCTCACTTGACATTGTAAGCCTGATCATGGCCTGGGATTAATGCTCAGGGTATGGACTGAATCCAAAATGATCATGCGACTTTTGTTCACGTAAATTACATTTTCTGGGTCCGTCAATCATATGGCGGAGGCGAACTTTATTTCAAGTGAATTCCTTATCGCCTAATTCAGTTATCTATTGAGTCAAGCGTGAAACTGATCTCAAATAACGAGCTGAATGTCTCTGATTGGTAATTGAGACCGACAGATGAAAATCTGACTGAAGTCTTTTATCTCCAAGCGTTGAGACTTCTGGTTTGTCTTATATAGGATGGTATGACTTGAATTTGCCCCGCCTGTTGCCTCAGCGGAAGTTTCTTGGTTGTTAGCAATAAACCCAATCGTTCAAAGTACTGGAAACAAAAACATTTATCCCGACTGTGATTATTATCATTGTAGGCAGCTATAATTTAGTCGGCATTTGCTTTTTCAGATTTCGGGTTTGTTTCTTTCAAATAA
The DNA here is from genome assembly GCA_030578735.1 of Metschnikowia noctiluminum. Lineage (NCBI taxonomy): Eukaryota > Fungi > Ascomycota > Pichiomycetes > Serinales > Metschnikowiaceae > Metschnikowia > Metschnikowia noctiluminum. The sequence continues at coordinate 2,835 of JAKTYO010000124.1, read as the reverse complement.
TTCATGTGACCATCGTAGGCGTGGTTTGGGTTGCCAACTTGCGGAATCAGTCAGATCTACCAAGACGAAAACGAGCATTTTCGTCAACTGAAATATTCACTCAAGAGACAGCTTTTATGAAAATTCGGCACTCTACTCCCTACAGAGAAGAGTTTGCATATACTTCAATCGAGCCACTTTAGGCTTATATCGCTGTGTTGTTGTTGCTTAGATTTGGATCAAAGAATCGTCAAGTGTAGTGTTGATTAGTCCGGAGTCCGGACCTTTTGTTCTCAAGAGCCATAAGCTGTCAGGCGACATGGCGCGTTTTTTCGCAGCTACTTCAAGCTTACTTTTCTTCCGTTTGGCTCAAGTTTTCTTAGGAAGACAGATTTTGGTAAGACATTAATTTATTTTAGAATGTGCTTGCTATAAAATTAACTTGAGAAATTTATAGTTTCACAAAGAAAGAATACCTGCCTGATGTTCTATTGGCACCAGGACTCAGCGGGTCCTAACAGCAAAAAGAACCAAAAGCGAGTCTACACCTGGTGAACAACTCGAAAAAATGGCAAAAATCATCTTCAAGGCTGTGTGAAATAAAAGAATCCACAAAGTTCACTTTTATCCGAACCTTCCTTTCAACAGTCCTTTATCGGATTCTTCGAGCTATCGGTCTGGCTTTCTCTATCACGTGACCCAGACCAAACCCCCTCAGTCACTTGCCGCTTTCTGTGTTTCGCACGCCTCGCAGCTCGGAACTGTACCTCCGTGCGCATCTTGCCTACCCGGTCCTCATCGTTCCGTCGCAGATACAAGTGCGTGTAGCGGGCCTGCAGTGGCCTCTCGCTCGCGGCCTACACCAGTTCGGCTTTCTTCTACCCATAGAAAAAAACACTCTCATCATCTTCAAGTGCTACACTACATCTTTACCTTACACCAGCCACAAGATGTCCAGATTGTCCAGTGTTGCCAAGACCTCGCTTATGGCTGCCCGTGCGCAAGCCTCGTCCTCCTTGAGAATGGCCTCCGGCAGCTCTGGTGCCAAGACCATGACTGTCAGAGATGCTTTGAACTCTGCGATTGCCGAGGAGTTAGACAGAGATGACGACGTGTTCCTCATGGGTGAGGAAGTCGCCCAATACAACGGTGCTTACAAGGTGTCGCGTGGATTGCTCGACCGTTTCGGAGAGCGCAGAGTCGTCGACACTCCGATCACGGAGATGGGATTCACTGGTTTGACCGTCGGTGCGGCTTTGGCTGGCTTGAAGCCAGTGTGTGAGTTCATGACGTTCAACTTCGCCATGCAGTCCATTGACCATATCATCAACTCTGCCGCCAAGACCTTGTACATGTCCGGTGGTATCCAACCATGTAACATCACCTTCAGAGGTCCTAACGGTGCTGCCGCTGGTGTTGCCGCACAACACTCGCAATGTTACGCTGCTTGGTACGGTTCCATCCCAGGTTTGAAGGTTGTTTCTCCATACTCCGCCGAGGACTACAGAGGTTTGTTCAAGGCCGCCGTCAGAGACCCTAACCCTGTTGTGTTCTTGGAGAACGAGATCTCCTACGGTGAGTCTTTCGAGGTCTCCGAAGAGGCCTTGTCTACGGACTACGTGATTCCATTTGGTAAGGCCAAGATCGAGAGAGAGGGTGCCGACATCACCTTGGTGTCGCACACCAGAAACGTCATGCACTGTCTCCAGGCTGCCGAGATCTTGGACAAGCAGTACGGTGTTGCCGCTGAGGTCATCAACTTGAGATCCATCAAGCCATTGGATGTGCCTGCCATTATTGAGTCTGTCAAGAAGACCGGTCACTTGGTCACTGTTGAGGCCGGTTACCCAGCGTTCGGTGTTGGTTCCGAGATCTGCGCCCAGATCATGGAGTCGGAGGCCTTCGACTACTTGGACTCTCCAGTTGAGAGAGTCACCGGTTGTGAAGTGCCAACCCCATACGCCAAGGAGTTGGAGGACTTTGCCTTCCCAGATGTTGACGTGGTGTTGAGAGCCTCCAGAAAGGTTTTGGGTTTGTAAGGGGTGCTGCTGCTGCTGGCTTGCGAGAGGCCGATCCGCTATCCATAGTTGTTTAGACATATTCATGAAAAATTGCACATACGCTGTTCATGTAGCTATTTTCATGGCCCTGGATCGAAATCTGGATAGACCGAGACAAGGCTTTGAAGCGACCTTCTCTTACTTGGGACAGCATTAGCATGAACACCTTCCGCGAGGTATTCTTACCGATCGAAGACTCCCTTTGTTGTGGTCAGTGAATTGAAAAAAGAAATGATTCCTCGATTCCTCGCCCAGTATGGAATTTTTAATACATGAGAACCGAGGTGGTCTGACCGCTTTCACAATCTGCATGATGCATGATAGACGTTCTGAAATGTAGATGTTACAAAAACTATTCTCTTTTAAAAACAACTATTCTCTTTCAAAAACTATTCTATTTTTTTTTTTTTTTTGTCTGATTCATCTGATTAAAGGACTAAAACTATAACGAAATTATATAAAAACCTCTAACCAGCTCCCAAGAAACGTACCTAGTGTCGAACTCGGGTCGCCTCACGCCGTCACCACGGCAAAAGCAACCCCTCTTGGCACGCCCTTGTTAAAACGTAGAAAATTTGTCATCGACCCGCTGGGTGCGTCTCGCCCAAAAGCCGCTTCAAATCTCGCGATTCAAGGCGTGCTAAGGAAGCCGCATCCTTTGATTCCCCCATTCTACGAGTGTAGATCTTGTAGACGGTGGAAATAAACCAATTCAAATTTTTCAAGTTGTCTTGAGACGTGTTAGTTGGCGCCAACATTTCTCTGAGATTCATGGGGTTGGCAAAGTCAAGCTTCT
>JAKTYO010000123.1:3043-15527 GCA_030578735.1 Metschnikowia noctiluminum | reverse complement strand
ATAGAAAACTCCACCAGTAAAATCGAATGTCTGGACGTCAACTGGTTGAGTTCCCAATCCCTGCTTTCCCACACTTCGCCGCGAGTAAACCAGACGAGAGCAGCATTGGTATGTGGGGAAAACGATTTTAATACCATCATTCACCTGCGTACGAAATGTGTAAGAGCCAGTCGTGGGAGCATAGAACCAACCAGTCAATTGAGCAGCAAAGTGGTCACTGGCAAAATTGTGGTATGGAGCAGTCGTCGAAGTGAGCTGATTCAACTTAGTCACGTCTTCAACCTGTCCTAACACAGCGTACTTCTTAAAGGTGGCGTCCAACATGTACGAGTCCAGGTTAAACTCAGTGTTGTCTCGCGGGTAATTGTAAACTGTCCCCTTGAATCCAGCACTCAAAACCTTGTTATTATAACATCCGAGAGCATCCTTCCCGCTAGTGTTGACAAGTGCATTGAATGGAACTCTCACCACAGGTGTTTGGACACTATCGGTGCCAGTAACTGTATCGGTGGTTCTGAAAGTCCCGCTCCAAGTGGAAGTTGATGTTTCGCACACAGGGGTCTGCTCAACCTGGTAAACTTGTTGCCCGACATCGGATACGACAGTGCCATCGGGCAAGGCCACGTATGTGTTAATCTGGTAAGAACCGACGTAGTTGACGTAATTGAAAACAATTGGATAGAAAACTCCACCAGTAAAATCGAATGTCTGGACGTCAACTGGTTGAGTTCCCAATCCCTGCTTTCCCACACTTCGCCGCGAGTAAACCAGACGAGAGCAGCATTGGTATGTGGGGAAAACGATCTTAATACCATCATTCACCTGCGTACGAAATGTGTAAGAGCCAGTCGTGGGAGCATAGAACCAACCAGTCAATTGAGCAGCAAAGTGGTCACTGGCAAAATTGTGGTATGGAGCAGTCGTCGACGTGAGCTGATTCAACTCAGTCACGTCTTCAACCTGTCCTAACACAGCGTACTTCTTAAAGGTGGCATCCAACATGTACGAGTCCAGGTTAAACTCAGTATTGTCGCGTGGGTAATTGTAAACTGTCCCTTTGAATCCAGCACTCAAAACTTTGTTGTTGTAACATCCAAGCGTATCCTTCCCGCCGGGGGGTAAGGCCGCAGAAGCCACGGCGATAATCCAAAGCAAAAAGTATATCATTGCTAGTAGTGAGTAAAAGTAATGAGCATTGCGCCTGAAATTCGGCAAATCTTCCGGTTATATAGAGAGATGAAGCGCTTTCTACATTGCTTGCTTTCACTTGATATCCACGGCACAGCCGCATCCAGCAACACATGCCGCTTGATCATAGTGATTCAGACTGACTGTATGCGGAAGCTCATATCTTCATTGAAAAACTGCACATGGTTGATGGATATTTGCTTACGAGTTCTGACGGCGTGTATTTTTTGGCCGACTTTCGTTGGTGGCTAACTGCTGATTACCACAAGTCTAAAGGGGCAGTAGATTGAGGAGTCAATGTTCAGCCAGTCAATACGTCGTAAATCACATGCTCACGCAGTCTGGGTGTTTCCCATGGCCAATATTCGACCCTCAAAACAGCCAAATTAGAAAGTAAACATGACCGACGTAGTGAAAGCTACGGTCAATCGTTTCGCAAAAGCTGGGCGAGTATACGCGTTGGTACTGCACAGAGGTGGGCCTGAAATTCGCACTCATTCAAAGAGAAATTGCAGCTCAGCCCGATACTTCTTTTAGTCTGTCACTCAACGATAACGAGACCCACAAAACTAATCCTTCCTGCCATTTCCGAGAACTTTAACCTCCATTCCTCTTTGAGAAGCTTGCATCATTATATTGACTGCCTCGCTGACATTTATTTTGATTATGAAACTGTGTTTCACGGCGAAAAAAGCAATGAGGCAAATCGGCGCCGATATCTGGCAGTGGCCCGATTAGTATGAGTTTCGAAAGCATTCCAGCAATATGCAGCTTTCAAATTTCATGTTTGCCTTCTATTTTCAAGGGGGTAAGCAAACTTAACCTCTAAAATGCACATGCGTAAATTGCTCGTCTTGATTTCTTGGCAAGAGCTGGATGAGAAAGGACAATAGGCCTGATCCACTCAGCCGTATCTTGATCAGATAGTCAACGATAGCGCGATATGAGAGCCTCTTCCACACCGAAATTTGGTTGAGACCGCCCAATTTTCGAATTGCAAGAGTTTTACTCGATGGCGAAAAGTAGCTGAGTAGAATCTTCATTCTGAAAACCCGGAGTCTGGAAGTCATTGGTCTGTGATCTACATCATATTAATATTTGGCTCAATGTGTATCCAGTCCCTTTGTGAGATTCATGGCTCGGAGCCAAAAGTTGAATCTCAGCAAACCCCTTCTCATCATGCGAATTGATATAAAAGCGACATATGTCTTATGATCCTAGGTCCGAGGTGGATGCAGAGGATAAATCTCAAATGTATTTGTAAATTTGGGAAATTAATTACATTGGGTTCCGAAGTCAGCACGAAATGAGGTAAGTGTACTAGGAATGTTCTGACGAAATAGATCTCTCCGAAACTCGGTAGTTTTGCTGGTTGCGAGCATCGGTGCTTAATAATAGCCGGCTAACAATTGTGGCATTGAGTCCTCGTTTGTATTACAATTATTTCAACATGGTGAGATAAAGGCGGATATTTTTTGATCCCTATATTAGAATTACAATTCACAAAACAACTCCCGATACTTGATCTCCTCGTATCAATGGCGAAAATGCTTTAATCTGGAAACAAAGTAGGATGGAATGTTTTCATCATGAAATATGTGATGTCAGTTTCCTCAATTATCTTGAGTGAAGCATGAATTAAAGAATAGCAAACTTCATCTTTGCTCATCATAGAACTCTTGAAGGATATGAGATTGACATCGGGAGCCTAGCCTCTGTCAGAGAGATCACTGCTATTTGCCTCCTGCCTTTTTTCTCCGGATCTCTATCCACACGCGCAAAGTTCTGCATCATCCGCTAAAAATGCATTCGACTCATTTGAGAAGACATGATGCTGTATTAGGGCTAAGCTTGTGTTAGCGACAGCTAGAAGCATTCTTTAACCTAGCTTGTTTGTCAGAAAACGTAAAAGTAGTCATCTCAAAAAGCTTTTTGATTTAGAAGAGGGTGAAAGTGATTTTTTTCAAGGGGCAAAATCAGTCAGGAAATCAAAACAAGCTTGGTTCATCTGATAAAATATCTAAGGAACAAAGCAACACTCCTGTACTTTGTCCACTGAAGCCTTCCGCATCAATCAGAAAAATATATGGATAGTTGAGGCTGGGGGCCTCTGATTTGTTTCAGAAAACGGATGTTTAATGTATTGAGTATCATGAAGAAAGGCCCATAGTTTATTTTCGGGGACTGAAAGTATAAGCACACCGTGTAAAGCCTTCAATTATTCTTACAAATTTTTCAATTTCGTGAGCATCAAGGCCAATCTGCTTGAACATTTTCGATTCCGTGTCAAAAGCGAGAGTTTCATCAGTTCTCTTAAACTAGAAGTTATCACTCAGTGAGGAATCTCGCAAAAAGCAATCGAATTGGTACATTTTGGTGCTGCGCAATCCGGCCAATGGGCAGCAGAATTGACCAAGTGTGGAATTCGAGAAAGCTACGGACAAGCCATTGAAAAAGATTTGCGACAGTCTACAGGTCGTTCATTGGTTGCTTGAGTGTAAGGGAGGATTAGTTGTTGAGAAAAAGCCCAATAATCCAGAGTAGAAACCTAGCGCAAGTCATACAAACGCTAGCAACATCGACCGAAACTTTTAAAGGACTTTCCGAAAAAGCCACTTGATTTAATCAGGGATCATGCGACAATGATATGCTCCCATCCAAAGCATACCAAATTATTCGAGCACCCACCCAAGGTAGCTCTGCGTGCTTTTTACAGAAGATTCAGCCAGAGACATAGAAAATTCGGGCCGGGGATGAATACGCGACAAAGCTCCTTATATGCGTAGTTCATTTTTCGGTCCTCAAAAATCTCGAAAAGTGTTTTTTCATGATGATTCGGAATTATGTCATGTCAAAGACTTGCCCACAATCGCGGATATAACTTTGAAAACACGCAAGTCCCAAGAAAAAAGGCGGTTTCTGATTAGAAACCAAATAATCGTAGATTGAATGAGCTACGCTCACAGGTAAAGTTCTACAACTTAGTAGGATTTAAACGTGGTTCAACTAAATTGCTTCATTTAAATTTATCTAACCGTTGTCTAAAAACTTTTTGCCAATAAGGATGTAAAACTCTTCTCCAACGAACGGAGAATATTTCACTTCCTCACTCCGCGACATCACGTGATTACCCTAGATTCCTGAAAAATTAACAGTTTCGCGCCTTCGTCAACATCACGTGGACTTGTCCATTGGCTATTGAAACTTTGAACATTGAGTAGAGTGCACTTATAAAAGTATATGCTATTACCTTCTGGAAAAAAACGAAATAAAAGCGTATACATTAAATCATCGACCGAGCCAAACTCAAAATGGAAATCTAGTTCAGTTCTTTTTTCGAAACGCGAATTCTGCGGCACAGACGGGTGTCGGAGGCGAGGAGAGTGAACATTTCATCAATTTAAAACAATCACGTGACGTCGCAGGTTTAGTCGGGTCACTAAAAATACCCTATTCATTTTAGACAAGTTTTACTTTTCCTTCGACAAAAAGCTCCCAAAATGCGGTAGAATATTTAAGGTGTGAGCTAAACGAAAAAGATTTAGTTGAACCACATTAAATCTCACCGAGTCGTAAAACTTCATCTGAGTGCGAAATGCATTCAACCTACAACTTGTTAAATTTTTTACCAGGGTATCACATGCAGATGATCTTAATGTTGTAACGTATTCGTGGATGCGACAAACTCAAAATCATGCAAAACCGTGTGTTCTTCCAAACGATACACCTGGTCCATGAAATCATACTTACGCACTGACTGAACAAAGCTAGGGATAGCTTCTCCAGTGGGGACAGTCGAAGTAGGAGAGAGGATTTTTATAGTAATCACAGGAGTAGAGTTAGTCATAAAAGAAAAGATCAGTTGCTTGATTGTTTTTCAAATAGAGACAGGGAGATTAAGCCCACTTTAAGTAGAGAACTAATGGGGAACTCCACAAACCTACAAAGTGCACAGTGACGCCTCGCTGCGGGCAGCTACTTTATGCTGAGATATCAGTGATATACCTCAAGGAGATGAGTGCTCCGCTTTGGAAGACGACCACCTTATCTTACAAAATGTGGTACCCTTGCTCCCAAACGAGCTAGACTCACGCGCGTACAGTCTTCACAGGGCGAGGCCGTTCAAGGTGTGCATATGTGCTCTTTTTTACTGATTCATTTTCGGCACCTTGATCAGGTCGTGAATTCTGATCAAATTGCCATTACCAAAAGCAGGTACAAAGCTGATCGGTAATGGACCGCCGAAGTACAGCTAGCAAAATTAAAACCAACGATGGTTGGGTTTGTGGGCAGCGCCCTTCCCAACCCCATATGTCCCGCGATTGCGTGCCTCGATATAGTACGAATACATGACTAACGAAAAAAACAGAAAAACCTTGCAACCTGATATAAATTGTAATTAGTAATTAGTATTCTATTTTCGCGCACAGTTATGGCCCTAGCGCATGCTACAGAGCAGCTACAGATGTACTTAATGGCTAACATGGGAGATCGGATGTCAAGGAGCGCGGGTGCTTTGACACACATTGCGAGGTGACTCTTCCGTGGTACAATTGAGCTTAGTAATTAGCAGCCAAAGTTTGGTGAAGTGCGCGAGCGTGATAAGCTGACCTTTGATTGAGACTTCGAAAAGACTGACGTATCATTGCTAGCCTAACTCTGCTACTAGACGTATTTGAATTGGCTTTAAGTAGGTGATATAGGTTCTGAATATACTAAAATCTATACCTGTGGCCTCGAAACAATCACTCATACAGTCAACGAACCTCACCGAGGCTTTGATCATTCGAAGGTTGATGTCCAGATATCTGACGATTTGCATAGGCTTTGATATGCCAAGCAATTGTCCTGGTGACTCATCTAGCCCGCCTTCAATATGATAAGTTGCAACTTCACATTTCACAAAAACTTCCACTCGATGTAGAGATGATCTTCGTCTACTTGTGCTACCCTATCGTTGAAGATAGAACTACTGAAACTATGGCGGATCGAAAGGTATCCTGCTGGGTGAGTTTGCCAGTAAGTTTTTCTCGACGCTTCTTTCTCAAAAAGGCTTTAGGAAATAAATTGGATTTCTGGGATGCGAATCATGTTCGTAAGGTAAAAGATGTATTACAACCTGGCTGAGACTTAATGTTGCGGTAAGTGACAGATCAACTGAGCCATGTCTTCCAATCAAAATTCAAGTGTGGTTTGACTCTGGTTCGAAACAATTATTTGACTTATGACTGGCTACACTATCAACCACTTGCTCCGCTTCTTCGTGCAGACGTTTTGGACCCTCTAACGAATGTCAATACTCTCCCTCTTTTCTGCTTCTCCAAAAGGCCTTTGCCGTCTTAAGAATGGATATCATTTGAGTTGTATGCGGTGCTAAGCGGTCCCGTTTTTGTAGAACAACCTCCCTAGCCTTAAAGAAAAGTCTTTTTAGTGACTTAGACAAAGTCATAGTTGCCAAAAAGTCTCTTGCATTTCTAATTTTGACCAGAAAAGATAATTCCCTCGCGTTGTAGAGTTCACTGACACTTCTTTTGATTAGCTCCAGCACCTCTCATATAAGTATCGCGAAACCTCATCGTCTGCATCATGGAATGTTTTCCAAACTATCGAAAAATGTTCCTTCCTCTTCGCGACCTTCTTGTCCCTTGTTCTGGGTTCTTCTCCGTCCTTTCAGCTTCTAGCCTAAAGATTTTCGTTCCTCTTGATACTCAGAGAGTTAAGTCTTGTAGATGGTCTTGAAATGCTACTCGAAACCTTCAATCGAGGCGATAGGGAATTCGTCAAACCTCTTGAATATCCACAACTTGTTTCTTGGATCAAGAGCAGTAGCAACGTAAAAAGTCCTTAAATTTTTGGGGGTTTCCTCGTATACAGGGTACTCCTACAAGATCTTTTGTTTCGTCTCGTTAAGCCCCGGTCGGGTCAAAGCGTCCTTAGCGTCGGAAAATTTCTCAAATGCTTTTGCGAAATCCAGCAAGATCTGAAAATTTTTGAGAATGATGAAACTGATAGTCGTATAATCAGAAGCTTGAAGTCTAAGTGTGGCAATGTGATATATTCCAATAATATCATGTACACTGCTCTGATACGCCCTTTCAAAATCCTTCAAGTCAGTCTCACTGAAGCCAAACCCCTCCTGTCTAGCCCAAGACTCTTTGCCAACTTGTTTCAATAACTCATCAGTCTCAGAACGAATTTTGTTAAACCTATCGAGCATTTTATAGGTGAAAAGCCACCTTGTACCATCATCCCTGATCAAAAATCTGCGACCTTACGAGGAACTTCTAATGAGGTTGTTACCTTCAGCTATGGTCCGAAAGAAGTTTTTGCAGAACGCGCCGTGTGTAATCTCAGCAATGTTTGACCGCAGAACATGAATTCCTTCCGTATCGGAATAAAATCCTGCGTGGTCGGGGTTCTTTACACAATTTTCTTCCAATTTTTTTAAAAGGACTTCAAAATATTTGATTTAAAATGTAAAGTTTCAAGAGATATCTCTGCTGAAAGGCTCAAAACATTCTCAGCGCATCACAAACCACCATCAAATACAATATCACTGCCATAACAGATGATTCGAAGCTGTCTTTTTGTAGTCAGTTTCCTTTTTTCTTTTTGTCTGATTCATTTGACTAAAAGACAAAACTATAACAAAATCATGAAAAAACTTCTAACTAGCTCTCAGGAAACGTACCTAGTGTCGAGCTCGGGTACTTTAACGCCATTACCCGTCAAAAGCAACCCCTCTTGACACGCTCTTATTATAAAGTAAAACATTTGTCATTGTCAGTGATCACTTTTGTAAATATCATGTAGAGAAAATCACACTGTTCGGAATAGCTTGCAAACATTCAACTCCAATGGTGAAGCTTTGGGGCTTGAAACCACCATCATGATAATGAATAGTGATTCCGAGAAAGTTAAGGTTGTTACTGGAATTCCACTCGTCAAGAGTCATAGCAAAACGTCTTTTCACGTTGTAGTCTTCTATCAGTGGAAACAAAAGACTCACCATAGTAGTTGTCAAGTTGAGTGCGGTTTACCTGGCGAGATGTGGGCCAAGTTTCATATGCTTTGAAGTAGCGGAGTACTGCCAAAACACTTTGGCTACTGTACACCCTAAAAGCCAAATTCGTTTCCAAACTAGCACACAATATCAATACTAAAGCTCTCTGCTCGTCGACGAAAATTGTTGGGCCGAATTCTGTTTGAGCGTCCTGCGATCCTAGTAGTGTCGTTCTCGAGATGAGTATCGATACATATCAAATCTTCCCTGGTGCGAGCGAAGTTGGCGGCCAAAAGTGAATATTTGTAAGATTTTGAGCAATGCCTTACATCCTCTGACAACTGGAAGGGCGAAAACGCGTGATTTTTGAAGTGCGTAACAAAATTCGTGGTATTGAGAAGCCAATGCTTTGCGCGCTTGTGGGTACACATCGAGGAAGAGAGCTTTGTCTGTCTCTTCATGCCTGTACCGAAAGGAAAAAGTTTCCACATATAGAGACGAATCTTGATGATGGGAGCTGCCATGGTGAACAGCGGCAAGGAAAAGTCATTCGACCAACATTCTTTTTCGGTTTACAGGACTCGGGTGTCAGGAAGCATCGTGATGTTACTTTACATTCAAAGCTAATTCTTCACTCTTTGTGTAGCAGATAAGTCTTGGAGATCAACCATGCAAACTTTTGCGGGTAAAAAATATGATTCATGCAGAATATTTGAGCTTTTATAACAAGAACTCTGATTTACAATGCTTCAGATATCAGCGCATTGCAAGAGCAGTCGATTTCAATGCAAGCACGGAAGGCCAATTTAAAAAAGTTTCTGCTTCCGTTCCCACCCAAAAGCTGATATTACAATTAAAATGGAAAAGATTGATCAGGCCATCGCATGCTCTAATGAGGAAATTTGAGAAGATAATAAGCGCGAAACACAATGGTCTCGCTGGTCGTGACATCATCCTGGTGGTAATGAATTTGACTTCGTACCCCAACTTTGTTTCTTCGGCCAGCCAACCGAGGCCTTGTTCAAAGTATTGCTTTTGATGATTTTGTGAACCTTGATTCAATGAGAATGTTTAGCGTTCTCTAGGGCGAAATTGGAGCTCAAAGCATTGGAACGCAAGTATCGTCATCTTAAATCTAGCCCTTTCAAAGAGCACTTGCAGGATGATCGCTCCGACATCATCCACTGTTTCTTGTCTAGGAACTCCTTCGCCAGCAAACAAAGCAATGGTCTTAAAGCTTTTGGTATTGTTCAGTATTATCGTGCCATAAAAAGAGCTCCTTGTGTTGTCGCATGCATTCTGAGGGGCCAATGAAAGAGCTGCTATCTCAGCCTTCGTGAAGTGTAGCTTTATTTCCTCATCAACTCATTGTTGTGATCAACAAATTGATTGCAATGAGAGTCCTTTTCTACACAATCTGATTGTTTGTATCAAAGAGGGATAGAGTGTGGTTGTAACGATTGTGTTTAATGTTAATTCCGCGGCAGCCCAAGTACTCACCGTCAAGCATCGCGCAGTTGCCGGAGATATGACACGTATTGGGTTATCAGCTCTCATGTTTATCTTCTTCATAGCCATTGCAATTCATTTGGCAAACTTCATTAATGTCAGTATAGTATTATCATCGGTAAATTTTTGTCCGCGGAAAGGAGGGAGATTGCGCGAGAAGAGCGGTCTTTGAACAGCCAGCTCACCGAAAATGTTGCGCTGCTTCAATCCTCTCCATCAGATTTTTGTTGTGTTTTTATTTCTCAAAGAAACATCATATTATAGGACGCCGCGGATAAATGTACAAGGAAAGTGTTAATATTTCAGGAATTGAGAGTAATCACGTGACGGCGCGGAATGAAGAAGTACAGATGAACCGCTATATAAGAACACTCTATAAAAGAATAAATCGCGTTTTTTAGAATATTCCAGTGCTTTTACAAAGTTCAAGAGGTTTTAGAATATTTTCACATAGTTAAGGTCAGAAACCTGGATTCTTCGAAATATTCCACTAATCTTTGGGAATACATTTATAATATTTTTAATCAAAATTTCAACAGATAGCAAGGTATGCTTACAAAATACTTCACCGGAGTCAAGCAAATTTCGCTGCTATCCAATACCTAAGTCACGGCGCGTGGATATATTGCTTTTTGTTCTTTTGCCTCTCGTTGACCAATGCGCATGATATTCATTTTCAGCGTAATCCTTCAAAGTCGTTGCGAAGCCCGAGCTAATGTAGCAGCTGGAAAAAACTCAACGAATTTAATGATGATCCAATCTGACTTCAGATGGACTTCATAATTGATTCAAACGAAAGATGAGGTCGAAGTCCCTGGCCCCAAATTAAAAACAAGGTGCGATGTCATTAGTAGAAAGAAAGAGAAAGACAGATAAATTGTCTGATTCTGAACTGGATGTAATGCGGCTATCCACAGAGTTTTTCTGAAAGCAGAGATTCGAGGCACGGTTGAAATTGGATGCAATGAGAAAGAAGATTTTAAATCGCATTTTCTCCACAGTACTTAGAGAGCTTTCTTAGTTGAAGCCTTGTTGAGAAGCCCTCCACTACAGGTCACCCGCACAATATTTTAATTGTTCAGTCGTATTTTTCTGCACAAAGACCAAAAAATGTACAGGTTATGGGAGCTTTTGATCATATTCCGAATTTTACTTCTTGGAGAACATATTCTTATATGAAGGTTCATTTGTATAGATATTTTCCAACTATTGGGAAAAGCTTTTACTCCTCTATCGGCAAAAAGTTCTAAAATAACGATTAGATAACACAGGTGAATCAAACTGAAGCAATTAAGTTGAACCGCGTTAAAATCCTACTAAGTCGTAGAACTCTACCTGTGTGCGTAGCGCATTCTACCCACGATTAACTGAATTCTATTCAGAAGGCTCCACATTACCCGCAACTGAAGCATGCTCCTTGAATTATCTCTTCACGATGGCCTCAAGCAGCTTGAGGGAGAGGAAAATAATAAAATTTTTGTATCTAGTAATTACTTAATTATAAAGAAGATAGTCATACTTTTTTTTTTTAGTTATTACACATCTCGTTCTTTACTATTTCCAAATTACTGATTTTCGCAGTATCAATCGCTTTTTTTTTTTTTTACAACGACACTGGCATACAATGTTGTAGTTGATGTTCACGTGATGCTTTGCGCGCACCTTGTAAGTGTTATGGTATTAGCCGGTCTAGGGCAGTGTTGTTAAATTTCAGTTATTTCAGTTATTTCAGTTATTTCAGATATTTCAAATATATTTTAAGATATAGGTCCGAATGGTGATTATTTTTATTTTGAAATGTTATTTTGAAATATGGAATATATTCTGAATATATTTGAAATAACCACTTTTAAGTGCAACAAATTCGGCTTCCTGTCAATTAAATGATGGCAACTTACATAATCGCTCTCGTCAATCGTCGCTTTGTTCTTATAATTAAGCCCTTCTTAGACATGAGAAAAATTTGATCTTTTCAACAAAAGATGGAATTTGCAGCAGAGATGGAATTTGCAGCAGAGATGGGCAGAAACTAAGTTTTTAAAAAGATCCGTGGGACTGAGAAGCTGCTACCTTATATAGTTTCACGCGTCGACAGGAGCCAGCCGACAGCTAGCGCGAGCAGACGCGTCGCTCAAAATTGTGAAACAATTTTTTGCCCTGACCGCGTTCTATCTTTTTTTTTTAAAATGGAAAAATCATCTTATCGCGTCGGCCAACGAGGGAATAAGATATGCTAAGATTGTCAAATGCTGGACGTGTGGATTCTTACTCAATTCGGAAGTCTTTTTTTCGGTACAAAGTTGAGCGTTATTTCAAATATACGATATATTTGAAATAATTATCGCAAATAAAATTTTCAAAACCCGGTTATTTTATCGCAAATATTGCGATATTTTAAATATATCGCGAATATATTACAAATAATTATCGCGAATATAAAATTTTTACAACACTGGTCTGGGGAGCCTCACTATATCACCCTTGACCTAAGGAAAAAAAGAAATACAGATTCCTGCATCCTTTGACGCATGAACATTGATTAAATGCAGGAACGACTCGCGTCCAAATCGTCCACCCAAACGACGTAAACAAACAAAGCGTCCACTTCAAAAATCCGTATTTGCCCTTGAAAATAGATCAATTAGACATGCTTTCGCCAAAATCAGAGAAATAGTAACAAAAATGAACAGTACGTACATTTTGGGTCTGCTTGTGACTCTTTATGAATTTAAAACTAACCTCAAAAAGACACAATTGCGCAAATTGTCTTGCGAAAACTTAAGA
>JAKTYO010000122.1:0-15812 GCA_030578735.1 Metschnikowia noctiluminum | reverse complement strand
AAAAAAAAAAAAAAAAAAAAAAAAAAAAAAAAACAAACCACACAGTAAAAAATTCCTCATCCTGCAACCTGTTTTTTCGCATCTCCCGTCGCCAATGTTTATTGCACGCAAGCCTCCCTTCCCCTTCGAAGACAGCGCCATTTGAAAATAGGGCAAGCCTTTTATTATTTTTTTTTATTACTATTTCAAAAAGCAAACTCGAGATAATCCGATATTTCCACGCTTCTCCTGAATCATTTCGTCGGCTATTTTTTATCCTGTTGCACTCCGCCACCTCAAACACCGAAGAAATATCCTACATCTTGTCTCATTTTCGAGATCTTAGGTGCTAAGCCCATCCTACTAAGTCTACGCACCAAAAGACTACGCACCAGAAGACGTATCAAGTTCCACTTCGGACATCACAACCGAAAACACGCCCGATCCCACACAAAAGATGCGGATTACAGCAGCGCTTATGGCCATGTGCGCCATCCCGCTGGCGCTAGCTATCAGTCTAGATACCAACAATGTGACAAGTATTCGGAACGCAGCAGCACTCATAGCAGGTGGGCTCTTGGACTATTATGAGGGCACAACAAAAGGCGGCACGATCGGAATGTTCACATGGCCGTACTACTGGTGGCAGGCCGGTGGTGCGTGGGGATCGATGATCGACTACACTTACTACATGGAAAATGACACGTACGTGGACTTGATCAAGACTGCGCTTACTTACCAGGTGGGCGAAAACTACAACTACATCCCGTTGAACCAATCCACAACTGAGGGAAACGATGATCAGGCTTTCTGGGGTATTGCGGTGATGGCAGCGGCCGAGAAAAACTTCTCGAATCCCGAGGATCCTAAATTGGCATGGCTCTCGTTAGCACAGGCCGTGTTCAACACCATGAGTGCTCGCTGGGACTACAATGACTGCTCTGGCGGGCTCAGATGGCAGATTTTCCAGTGGAACTCGGGTTACGACTACAAGAACTCTGTGTCGAACGGAGCGTTGTTTCACATGGCTGCACGTTTGGCACGTTACACGGGTAACGACTCGTATGTGGAATGGGCCGACCGTGTCTTTGACTGGATGTACGGTGTTGGCCTATTGACTGAGGGTGAGTGGTGGTTTGTGTATGACGGAGTCAAGATCGACAACAACTGCTCCAATGTCACCAAGTTGCAGTGGACGTACAACCAAGGCCTCATGTTGGCTGGATGTGCGTACTTGTACAACTATACTTTGGAAGACAAATGGCTCAACAGAACCAAGGAATTTTTGCACGCTTCGCAGGTATTCTTTTACAGCAAGTCGTCCGATGCGCTGATCATGTACGAGGCTGCCTGCCAATCCGCGACTGAAGGAACCAATAATTGTAACAATGATCAGCGTGGTTTTAAGGCTTACTTCTCACGGTTTTTGGGCTTGACCTCGGTGCTTGTGCCGGAAACATATCCCACCATTCGAGCCTACCTCCAGGACTCTGCAAACGCGGCCGCGTGGTCCTCTTGTACGGGAGGTTCCGACGGCCATACTTGTGGACTTTCCTGGACAAACTCGACCTGGGACGGCGTTTATGGGCTCGGAGAGCAAATGAGTGCGCTCGAGGTAATTCAAAATTTGGAAGTGGGCAATAGGCCCGGGCCCTACACGGCAAACACTGGCGGTACATCTATCGGGAACCCCGCGGCCGGATTTGGTCTGACTGAGACCGTGGCGTCACCTCTCAAGTTAGGAGCGAAGGATAGGGCCGGTGCCAGTATCATCACTGCGATCATTGGTGTGGCAATCGTCGGCACGGCCGCATGGTTGGTGATTTGAGCACATGCTCATTGACATCTGTATTTTAGTTTTAGATCCAACGCAAAATATGCAATAAATAAATTTGATTAATTGAAAGGTACAGGCTTTCCATACTCGCGTCACGTGAGTCTCAAAGGAGATTACGTAACTAGTATTGAAGCCAAACTTAATACACGAATAAGAAAGAGAAACTTGAAAAGAGCGAAAATTCAATGGTCGCAGTTTTGTCTGCCAAGTATTCTCGAAGGGTACTTAAGCCTTGGTAGGCTGTACAATCAAGAAGCAAATCAAAGAACCCCCTTCCTGGTGATTTCCGTTTTGGTTAATAAAAATTGTCGTAGAGCAATGTGTTTCCTTTTAGTCATGTTAGTTAAGTTCAGTGCCAATCGAAAAGAATAAAAAAAACTGATGTTTTCTTATCTCATCTTTTTTCCGTTTTTCCTTTATAAACCAACATAGTTAGTTTTTTCTTAAAGTGACTGTAGAAGTGAAGTGACCTGGACCAATGCAACGCCAACAATTGGTTCTGCCATTGGAACAAATGATTTATTTATTTATTTATTTTTTTATTTATTTGTCTTTTGTCAGGTCCTTGGTATCGGTTTGAGACCGATAGCCGTGCTAACGCATACTGGAGTATATGCACTACCATACACATTTCCGTCCGGTCAGTTTCCTTAGCATCCAACTCAATTTGAGCTGGTTTTGACCAAATAGGCGTAAACCAGCAGTCAAGCCGTCATATAGCTCGACTGCTGGCTGGTCGTCGCAATTTGCGTCCTTTCGAAGTTTCTTGGCATTCTCTTAGGGTGTTTCTTCGAGAATCATCCAATGAAACCTTTTCGTTGTCCTGTTCTGGATCGGCAGAGTCCTCCGAGACTCGGATCCCGAAAGAACATAAATAGAGGCCTCTTCCCCCTAGGACTAGTTCAGTTTTAGTAGTTATTAACTAACAAATCATAGCCATGAATACAAATCCTATTGATTCAGCCGCATCTATGTTACGCGAGGACTATTATATCTTTTTCTTTTCTTTCCTTTTCTTTTCAATTTTTCTATTCATTTTTTGCTACATCAGGCTATACGCAACAATTGTTTAGTCGGCCATCAATTCTCAAGTGTTGATGGATGCCAATTCAAAAAACAAATTAGTACGTTTTCCATAAACCCCGGGCTTAATCTTTTTGAATAATTTCCCCTGCCCTCTTCCAACCCTCTCACACTTAATGCGCACTCTCCTTCACATACCAGCTTTCACCCATTACACGCGACGCCTCTGTTGCTTAACTACCAGAGAACCCCTCACCTTATCGGTTGATAACAAAAGTCCGCTTCCTCAGCAATATCCTCGAGGCAAATATAAACAACATCAAGAGAATTAAAAAGCATACAACAGAAAAAAACATAACGGTTTTTGATCAACGTGAAACACTGAAATTTACCAAGTAAGTGGCATTCAAAAAGCTCCCAACCCACAAACGAGCTTAGTAATCTCATTTCTCATTTGCCATCCAGCATGAATTCTGACGAGGCATTCACTTCGGTGAAGTGGGATAGAGATGAGTCGCTTGAAAACCGTAAAGAAAACCCAGAGACAACAATCCCCGAGGAAACCAGTGCTAAGCGCTCGTCAATCGATAGTTTCGGATCTGAACAGGAGAATCGATCTTCAGAGTCGATAAGCCACAATTTGGAAGCATCGCACAAACCAGATGAAAAGGTGACTAGAGATTCGGAAGAATTGCCTCTGATTGAGCCCACGCAAGGCAAACAGAACGCAATTGAAGACGTCGAGAAAGACGAAGTTGAAGAAGGAGAAAAGGTAGAAAAAGAAACAGAGAAGCAAGATAGTCCGCTCGAATCGAGTGATTCTGCCCCGCTGACATCAGAAAGAGCCCAAAAGCCGACCAAAAACCTGCTTGATTACCACTTCGAGGAGGATCATGTTTCAACCCAGAACTGGCAGACAGACGAAGAAATACTGTCATTCAGAATAGAGCCAGAGAAGTCCAAAGCAGAAACATCTAAGCATGAAGAGCCCCTAGAGCTCGAACTGACAAACAGAGCAAACCATTTGTCTAGCACATCCTCAAAATTTCAAGACAAGCACGATTTGAGTGGGTCTTTGACAGCTTCAAAGCCAAACTTGAGTGAGCGAGGTGCTTCTGAAGGAAACGTAGCCATCTCCAGCTCCCAGTCCCAACAAAATCCATCTTCTGCTGCACAACATCTGTCCGAAAATCAATCCAAACACGGAATTATTGACCAGCACAGAACGGAAGACGCATTCGCCAAGTACTTCATAAATCTGCATGTGACCAATCCAATCAGTGACCGTGATGGGAACTCAAAACCCTTTATCTCCTATTTGGTCACAAGTGAGACTAATCACCCTGAAATCTTGCGATTGCTGGCGGCTAAAGGCGCCTCAAACTCGCCGCCGCCATCTTCAAATAAGGTCACTGTGAAAGTCCGCAGAAGATACGGGGACTTCCGGTTTTTGCATGACTGTTTGGTGAACGATTTCCCGCAATTGCTTGTACCGCCACTTCCGGCAAAACTGAATTTCAAATATCTCACTGGCGACACGTTCAGTACGGCATTTGTGCACAAACGGTTGCATTCTTTGGACCGCTTTGTAATATTTATTTGTCAGCATAAAATTCTTTCTCAGCTGTCCGTCTTTCATTATTTCATCAACGACTCAACTGAGTGGGCGTCTTTCACGAAAAACCTCAAGATTCTTAAAGGCGAGGACCACGATGGGCTGATCGTTGGGAAAGTAGTGAATGAAGATCTTCTCACAGAGACTATTATGAATTTTTTCACGCCTTCAAAGCACAAGAAGGAGACGAACAAGGATATTCTTGACATAAGCGAGAAACTCAAAAAGTTGTATGAGAATCTCGTGAAGTTGGACCGGATTTTTGCCAAACTCAACAAGAGGAACACTGACCTAAAGCACGATTACGAGCTGTTTCTGTCACAGATCAACAAGTTGGCTGCCTTACATGAGGCAGATCCCCAGTCAGAGAGCTCAGGCAAGGACGCCAACACATCCTTCTCGTCCAGCATTGAGAATTCTCAGCCTGGAGCCACAAGCAATTTCAGGATTTTCTCTAAATCGCTTCTCTACTTTCTGGAAAACTGGGCTCTGTTGAGCAGGTACATTGATGAGTCTTTTTTGGTCTCCTTGAAGGACTGCGCAAAGTATATTGCCCGTTTGCTGAGCTTGATCGAGCTTCTCCACAACAAAAAAATTGATCTTCAGGTCTTGGAGGACTATTTGGCCAAGGCGCTTAATGATTTCTCGAATGTGGGCGGGTCAGTTTCGAGTGCAGACCTGTCTCACAGGGCGCCACCAAACCCCACACTAATTGGGCCCAGCAGTGGTGGGATTGTCAATAATACCACTCAATTGATAAAGGATACGCTATCTACATCGGCCACGCCACATATAGCGTCTTCGCAAACGGAGGTAAAGAAGCAGCGCCTTCAGCAGAAGATTCAGAGTCTCGAGGCAGAAATTGCTGCACAGACGCTGTTGGTCGACGACTTGACCAATCGCATCATCAACGAAGAATACCCTAATTGGGACAGATTTAATAAGATGCAAATGAAGCAGTCGATGGCTGACCTATGCGACCAAGAGATCTCATTCTACAAGGGATTGGTAGATAACTGGACCGATGTCGAGGCCAAACTTGTACAGAGACTTGAGGAACTCGAGTAAAAGGAGGACATGTCACCCAATTGCCAAAGCTTGTTCACTTTACCTCTTGTTGGCCCAAATCTACATTTGCTCTAAATATTTTGCTTTTGCACACGTCCGGTTCTTGCCTCAAATACTCTCATTTTTTTTACCGCTTCTTTCACATCTACTCTGTTCTGGTCTTGTCTTTCATTTTCTCTACTATGATTTGTTCGGCAAAAAAGATCTTTTGTTTGTTTTCCTCGCAAACTCCAAGTCTCGGGAAAGCACTCTTTTTTGCTCGCTTGTGTTTTCCGTTCCAGTCAATACTCGCCCAATTGTCCTTACTTCAGGGGCGGGTATTTGCAGCCGGCGCGAGCGAAAACGTGAGAAAGCCCCACGGCCTCCCCGGTTCGCCGGCACTCGCTTGGCCCGGTCACGTGATACCATAGCCCGCGACAGTGAGGGAACACCTGAACATTCGGGAAGGCCCAATTTCAACCTAAGATTCTGTGACATACAGCAAGCTTGCAGAAAATCAATTCAGGATGATGTATTTCTCGCTAGCGCTCTTGGCATTACTGGGCCTTGCAAGTGCCAATCGGCTTAAACTCGACGAACATGCAAACAGTCAAGTTTGCGAGGGAGTGTACTCGAAGCACGATTGGGGCGGCAGCAAACTGCCTCATATCAGCATCAAACTCAACCAATTCGGCGATCACAAATTCGATTCAAAAAAGCCGGCCGAGTATGATGACATCGAGGTTAGCTATGTGATTTTTGAGTATAAAGACTTGTCCAAATTGGGTGTACAATTAGGCGACTCAGGCCGTAAGAAGTACATTTGCGACGACGTGGCAATCGAGGCCGGAGCGTGTGACAAAGCTAATTACGGCTCTTTTATCTCCAATACGGACATTACAAATACCACAATTCATATCGCCAAGCTTTCACAGCTTGGGTTCGCAAATCTCACTTACCCTGTTTTAAAGACAGGTTACTACTGCGTCTCCACGTTCTCCACTCAGTCAGGTGCCAAGTACAAAGGATTTGTGAATTTTCAAAACGCTTTTGGTGAAATGAGCGCTTCTGAAATCCCCAAATTGCCCGCCTACGGCATTTTGACTCTATGCTACGCGGTGATATTGGCGCTCTACGGATTTCAGTTTTACAAGAAGAGAAAGCAGAACCAGATTTTGCCTTTGCAACGGTATTTGCTTGCAATGCTCGGGTTTTTGACTTTTGACACCCTCGTTGTCTGGTCTTATTATGATTTGGTGAACAGGACGCCCGGATCAAACTGGTTTATTGAGTCGTACATTGTGTTTATGTCCATCATGAGCTCAGCGAAATTCACCTTCTCGTTCTTTTTGCTTCTATTGATCGGCCTAGGCTACGGTGTTGTGCTGTTGAAATTGTCCAAGAAAGTCATGTTTCGATGCAAGATTCTCGCTGGTGTGCACTTTATCGCTTCAATGTTGTATTTGATTGGCACTTACAACAACGGTGGACTGAACTCAAACTCCACTTATAAGAGCATTGACTCTCTGGCGGATGTCCCTAGTGCATGGAATATTCTTTTCCTTGTTCCTGTGGCAATCACCATGACTACGTATTACTTTTTGATTCTTTCGTCGATTCGTCAAACAACTGCCAATCTTCACAAGCAACGTCAAGTGATCAAATTGCTGTTGTACAAAAACTTGTTCCGCATCATCACTCTTTCCCTTATCATCATTTTTACGGGAATTGTTCTCACGAGCTTCTACTTTTTGAGTTTGACGGGCGTGGAGGCAGTTGAAGAGAATTGGCGGGGCTCTTATTTCATTGTCGATTTTTGGCTCACAATCACATACTTTTGCATTTTCTTGGGCGTGGCATGGCTATGGAGACCTACGGAAACGTCCTACATGTTGGCGGTTTCTCAACAGCTTTCTACGGGGGAAGGCGACGAAGGCGATGGTGCTTTCAACAACTATCAGCACGGTCATGAGTTTGAGCTAGATGACGTCTCAGTGATGAGTCATAGTGATGAGGAAAATGGACACAGGGATAGCTTCGAATTGGACGACCTGAGTATACCACAGGAAGAACCACCCAAATATAAGACAGCTGATGGGGAAGAGAATCTGGTGTCAGTCCACCCGAGTGCCAGTAATACGCTTTTCGAGCTTGGGGAGGAAGAGGTCGAGGAAGCAGAGAAACCCTCCGAGGAAAGCGATCACCCATCCTCTCTGGAGGCCAAGTCATCATAATTTTGAGGCTATGAGATGATGATCCAATAAAAGAAGACTGTCTGTCCTTATTGGGTATGAAACTCGCAACTGTGTACCATTCAACGTATGTATTTGTGATAGTTTGCGTAGACTAGTGTATGTACCTGAATCTGATTACTTGATGATTTCTAAACACCTGCCCACACTGAACCACCATTGGTATGAACTTCCTTGGTTAGGTTCTCAACCTTGGCATCCCAGCTAACCAAATGGTTGTACAATGTCTTGACCTGATCGTGATTCAAAATCCTGGGCTGCAACCACGTAACAACCAAGACCTGGTCGATTTGATTAATGTAGCCTTTGATCAAGCCAAGAGAAAAGCACTTGATAATCAAAAACTCAACGTCATTCGCAGCGGTACCAGTCACCGAACAAATCTCAGCAAACAGGATCGTCTTATCGCTTGTTGGTTTTAATGAAATCAATTCCAACAAGGACATGATGACAATCTTCTCATGTAAAAACTGCTTGCGATTTGCAAGTTGGGGTGATTTTAGGTATGCTGTCTTCAGCCACTCCGAAAACTGCTGCAATTGGCCAGCGTTCAAAGTTTTAATGAGGTTGTAGAGCCAATAATATTCTGACTCGGGTGCTGAAATCAGAAGCAAGATCTCATGTAAGATTAATTCGCCGAAGTTGTAGATCTTGTCGCCCAACAACGCAGCAATACAAATATCGTGGCAAAAGGCCAACTTTTCATCGGGTGAGAGCGGCGATTCGATCGATGACAAGTAAAGCAAGCCGTTCGTGTAGAATAAATTGAAGTTCTCACGGATCTTGTAGTTCTGACACTTTGTCAAGTAAAATGCTGCATTGATCTTCGAGCTATACTCGTTTTGCAAAGTGCTGTCGAACTTTTCACTCATAGCATCCAAGATATCTTCTGCTTCGCCAAACTCCTTCAAAATAAGCGAATACCGAGCAATTTGAAGACGCACATATACGATTGACTCATCATTGCTGACCGCAACGTCGGGATTCTCGACTCTCCTCCGAGATAACCTTTTTGTAAGATTTGTAGCAAGCTCATTTTCCAAGTCAGATAACTTCTCGAGGCATATCTTTGGATCGTCGAATGATTGCAACAAGAAGTCTACCACTTTTATGGAATTAAGTTTGTTTTGGAACTGCAGCACAAACCGAGTGTAGAGCGTTCCACGCAAATCACCATGCTTGCTTTCGGGAATGTTATACAACTCCTCGAGCAGCAACGCCAATTGATTCCACAATTTCCGCTCGTAGAAATCCTCCAACTGATATAGCACGGTGGCGATATCTGAACTTTCGACGTTCTCGCGCAAGCTAGCCAACACCATTGACAAGTCGTGGTCTATATCCATTGCAGACATCTCTTTTGTTTATATAACCAGTGGCTTGCTGATAAGTTTGTTTGAAAGGGTGCGTGCTCTTGTTGAATCTGAGGTTAACTAGAGAGTGGGTGGGCTTGTGTGGCGAGCATGCCTCGTCCTCTTTGGAGGTAGTGCGCATCACAATTTGGCCACGGATACACTTGTATTTGTCCTTTTTTTTCTTCACTCTTCCAATTATAACATATTTTTGAGAACTAGGCTCTTCTTCGATATTTAACACAAAGCCCAAATCTGGATGATTGCTTGAGTAGGGCCTTGCAAAGTTGCGTGCCTTTTCAAATGGCTAAGCACGAGCACGCACATTGATTTTTGCATTCACCAGGTTGTGCAGCTAAAAGGAAAAAAAGCAGAGGAAACTGAACTTTTCGAATGTCTTTGTCGATTTTGCTTGCGTAATGCTTTCGAGTACACGAAACAACGTGTTTGACACTTGAGTTGCCATCGAGATCGCTGATAAATCTGAAGCTCGTGTGGTTTCCACATCCTCAATTACAAAGGCCAGAGTATCGGCCCCTGGCTCAGTAACGACTCCTTTTATCTTCAGCATGCTCAAAAAGTTTTCAAACCGAGAGGTTGTTTTGATACCAGGGACACTTTCGCTTAAACCTTCAATAGTGTTGAGACACGCCGTCGCCACCTTCTTTGGACGACAGCTCAACATAAGTCTTCAAGTCCTCCCAATTCTGTAGATTTTCCTCAAACAACCGTTTCCCTGACCTGATCAAATCAATCATCACGAGTAACCACTTCTTCTCCATTTTGGTAGTGTACTCCTCAAAGTTGATTTTAAGATTTTCCGTAAGCTTGATCATATCCTCGTTAAACAAGCCTATGAGCTGATCAAGCTTACTTAGTTCCTTTTCGATATGTTGCACGCGGTGGTGGAGGCTGTTAGTCATATGCGGCAGAGAAAACGCACTAGTTTCATCGGTGATGGGGCCAGATCTATCTCCATGAAGTTGCTCCTCAGAAAGAGAGAATGTGGGCTTGTTCCCCCCGAAAAGACCATACCAGGACTTCTTTCCGCCTGCAGATTTACGGGTCTTTTGCTTAGACTCGATCCGATGAATCGCTGATTGGATCGAGGGACTATCGATATTCAAATCTTTTAGGTGCTTGAGAGACTCCTGATTATGCGTCGAGTTCAGAAGCTCTTGGATCTTTGCAAACTTGAGCTTGTACAAAAGCTTGTACTGGAGAAGCTTGTATTTATAAAATTTCACCAATTGCAACGCCGACATGTAGTACTGAGCGAACTGATTGACTGGCTCCTCCCATTCTGGGATCACATGGTCATGCAAAAAGTGCTCGAAATTGAGGAAATTTGAGTCCATTGTCGAGCCAAATCGCTCAATCATCGATGAAAGCTGGTTGTTGTCTTGAGTCACCATCTCGTGAATCTGAAGAGAAAAGTTGTTGAGGTTGCCGCCCAACTCTATGAGAATATCAATCATCAGTTTCAAGCTGCGAATATTTTTGCCGTTTAGTTTGTGGAGGTCGGAGAGGACTTTGATGTTTTGATGTACGTTTTTCTCGAAGTTTAATAGTTCGGGTGGAATATCACTGAAGAAGTCCTCGTAGTCCCTCAATTCCAGAGCGTGTGTTTCCTTCAAGTTGAACAACTTCACGTCGTTGTGTAACTTATGAAGATCGCCATTGATTTTACTGAGTGAGTTCAAATTATCTGAGGATGTGACATCAAACCCGGCAACTGAAGGAAGAAGCAAGTATAGCCCATTCTGGTCGGTGGGATTATTTGGATTTGCAAGAAGAAGATTTTGGGGAAGAAGACTCACGGGCGGCTCGCTGATGGCATTATCCCACGAAAGCTCGTAGTTTGGATCGAAGAATTTGAGTACAAGTGGACAGCTTTTGAGAAGCGGATTTGCATCGAACACCACGTCTTGGAGAAACTTCTTGAAATATCGCTTGCGTACGTCAATCACCGAGAGTTCCTTGGCGTTATCAAGTGAATTGATTAGGTAGGTGAGGAGCGTGTGTTTCTCGGGGATGGGCGGGATAATCAGCGTTGGAAACAACTTCACAAGGTTGTCTCTGAGCGACTTGAACTCTGAATATCGCCTTTTCACAATCACGGAGTCGCTTGCCTGTACAGCGCCGGTCAATTTGATTTCAATCAAGTAGACAACCACCGTGCTATTGACTAGCCGCTCGCTCAGGATCACGTCAATCTGAAGCCGCGGATTCTGGAGCATTTTTCGGATTTTTTGCGTGAGCCCTAACGAATCTTTCACCAAGCTGGACGACCCAAAGTCGATGTAGCTATCCTGGAGCTTCTGGGAGAATTCCCGGTTGTTTTGAGACGGGCGTGGCGGATTTTGAGAAGAGCTTGGGGGATGTTCAGACGTCTCCGAAAACTCTTGCAAAGATCTCTGAGGGTCTGGAGAAAGAGGCCGAAACTTGAGGTGCCCTTTTTGTTCGTTGTGAGGTCCGTCTTCACCGGTCATATCCGCATGTCCAGCATTGGCCACGGTATTATAGTACAGCGGATTATTGTCCTCGATATCGGGGAAAAAGTCGGAGTCGTCCATTTCCGATTGAGAGTGTTGCGATTACGAAATAGCGGAGAATTCGATTCTTTTAGTCTTTCTCCAATCGCCGCAAATAATTTATCTCTCTCTTTTTATCTACTTAAATCTCGCTTGGCGGTGGGGGCTTGCACTCGTTGGTTAATAGACCCTTTATCTACACTACTAGAGGGCCTACAAAGTACAGTCAGTCAGGCAGTCAGTCAGGCAGCCAGTCAGGCAAGCCGCAGTTAGCAGAGGACTCCGCAAACAGTGCGGCGAGACTTTGTGTGCACTCCAGAGCAAGAGAGGTCCCGGGGCCAGCTGAAAGCAACTGAGAATGACGACACTGCATTTTTTATTTGGTTGGTGAGAAAAGCTACGTGAGTGTGTCACTGAGGTGAGGAAGGTTTAGATATTCTCTTTTGGGTTTTCGCAGCGTGCTTTTTCTACTTTTGCATACTTTTCTCTCTCGTAATTGTTGCTCTCATTTATTCACGTAGGGCCGGCCCGACTTCTGAGGTGTCGTTTCGCTTGTCGCACCCACGCCCAATGTTGCACAAATTCTCGTAACTCGAAACGAAAACTCGAAATCGCATCTTATTTGATTACGAAGGCTTCGTAGTCGTAACCAAGACCGAGAAAAAAACAAACGAGTCTCTTGTTTTCGAGTTCGAAACCAAAAAAAAATATATATATTCTAATAATTTGGGCTTTTAACTGGCAAAATCTGGTTTTATACAAAGAAATTTATCTTTAAATAGGTCTTGGACTGAACCCGAAGCACCAAACTATCAATTCCGGTTTTAATCCTCTAAGTACTGCTGCTATACTGAAAACAAAAAATGTCGTGAAGCTGTTCAAAACCTTTAGGACTTCTTTTTTTTAATTTCGTTTTTTTTTTTTTCGGTTTTGGGCTCGTACACAAGAATCTTTCACCTAAGGGTCGGCCCGACCCGCTTATCATCGTTTCGGGTTACGAGGATTTGCCCACGCCTGTTGCCCAAAACGTTTCTTCTGACTCTCGGGGCTCCTGCGACTAATAGCCTATTTCTTTTTTTTCTTTGACTATTGCTGTATCCTCTTAGATGAGTGTCAGTTTCGACCAATTTTTAGTGAGAACCCTCCGATCTTGTCAGCATTGGCCCTAGGAAATCGAACTCTCGATCGTCCGCCTAAACTCTTTACTCCTTTCTTAGTACAACGTGATTCAACATGAAAAACTATATGGTGAAATTGACTAGAGCCAATCAAGAGAAGTGGGTCTCCTCTCTCACGAAATGTTTGTCAAAGTAAGAGTATTTCATAAATTTTGTCTCTATAAGAAAACATCATTAATGCGTGATATCCTTTGGTGAATGTATTGATTGTTTTTTTTTTATTTTTTTTATTTTTTTTATTTTTTTTATTTTTTTTATTTTTTTTAAAGAAACATCATATTATAGCACGCCGCGGATATATATACAGAGATCAGTTTACCCAGGGCTCAAAAGCTATAAAGAAAAAAACCTATAGTAGATCGCAGCACCAATCTAAGCGAGTAGGTACAATACACTTACTACTCCCAAAGCTTCCCCAGGACTGTTACCCCTCAAAAAATCCATTACTCAGAGTGACATCAACTGCTCGTATCGTGTGATGTCATCGCCCCATCGGATGTGAACTCCGAAGGGCTCGAGACCACAGTTCATCCGGGAGAGGGGCAAGAACTTGGAATCCCGCCTCCCTGACCCTGACCGTATAAAACTTTGTAACTATCTTGACGAACCAGTTAGGGCTTCGTAAATATTCAAAGGACGTGTCTAATGGCGCCAGTATTTCGCGTAGGTACATGGGCGCTGTGAATCCAATTTCCTGCCACCAGAGTCTAGACACCGCACACTCGTTGTAGAGGTGGGTCAAAAACTCCCGGCTGGAAAATTGTCGAAGACACAAATGACACTCTGGTTGAGCTTCTGGATGCACGATGTCATGCATAGGCACGTATGATCCAGGGTTGAATAAATGAAGGGCGGTGGATTCATTCCTCACCAACCACTCTTGTTTGTACAATTCCTTCCGAAATTTTCTCCATCTTTTAGTTGCGCTCACTTGAGGACAAACTTCAAGGAAGCGACCCGGCTTGATGGTGTGGGAGCGCCTGTTGCTTGAGTCTGCTCAACGAGCGAAGCAGTGTTTGAGATATCGCCAAAGCCTCATCAGGAGTCATGCGTAGGTGCCCTGTCTATGTAGAATCGGCGTGAACCCGAAGATTTAAGTTTAGTTCAAGAAGAGCAGAGGACTGTAAATAAAGGGTAAATTGTTGAAACCCGTTAGCTCGTGGAGCCACTTGTTTCCATGCTTCGATGTAGGCACGTTCGCTGGCGGTGAATGTTTAGTCTAAAGGTTTATAGAATCGATTTGACCATTCCAACAAAAAATCTGCCCATGAGGGACTTGCGGACATGCGCACGTTAACCTTGTTGTGACCGGTGATGATCTTCGCCATATGATGTATCATTTTGAGCCTTAGAAGTTTAGTATACCAATCTTGATCGGGGGTGAGTGTCGAAACAAGTACACCTGCTCGACGACCCTGTAACTGCACTTTCATTTCGATCACGTATCCACCCTTTTTGGGCCGAGCATAGATCTTTTCCATACCAATACCTTAAAAGAAATATTTAGTTCCAGTGTCCATCTTGTGAAGTTCGACTCGCAGCATACATTGAACTAAATCCCTGTAAACTGGTTTTGAGCTCACAAATTGAATTATACCCTTGCCTCTTTCAATAACATCTAACAGTGAATATCCCAAGATGAATGTAATAAAAGGTAAGCTGTTGATGTTTTGGGTCCAGTTCACCCCTTGGAGTGGTAGACCAAGATATTTGAAATCATGATTCAGATTGAATTTTTGAGTTAATTTAAACCGAACCTCTTCCCAATTCATTAAAATAGAAAGTATGGTTCGAAAATAATCAAAATCGTGATCTAAATTAATAAGTTCTGTACAAGTCTCTTTAGATGGGCCTTGAAGACACCATACACAAAAAGGTTTGTATTTTATGAGAGAAAATTTACTCTCATATAGGTTATTAAATTAGAATTTTCAAGCCGCGTTTTTTCGAACAAGATCAGGAAAATCAGTATGAGATTCAAGAATGTTGATACAGAACTCTAAACTAAAAGCAATGCCTCTACAAACAAATCCGTCAGTGAAACTATTATGTAACTTTTTAATATGGTGTTTAATAAAGTTATCATAGTCATTATGGCTAGCATATAAAAGCATCGTGATGTTATTGAAAAGGTGTAATCACATATTTATATACTATTACTTGTGTTTCAGAATTAGTTAAAGCAATATTGTAAGAATCTGTATTAGTAATAATCACATATTAATTGACAGGAACCGGTATAAGACACTATGCAGGGTATTTGTTTGTAGATAACCAAAGAATTTCATTTGATGAAATGAAATCTGGCTTTTTTAAAAATCCTTTGCAAAAGTTAATCGAATTCATTCAAATGTAATGATAAAAACGGCTGGGAAGAAACCTGAACTAGAATAAACAATTTTTTTTTTTTTTAAAGATTCATCGTATTATAGGGCGTTACTCAGGGACTTCTCTCACTCGGCCCTTGCATAACAAAAACTAAATAGTTAGAAAAACCTATAATAGGTCGCTAATCCACACCAGGCACCTCAAACTTGATCTCTTAAGAAAGAGGCACACTCTCCCTCGTCAGGCGTGACCCTGCTTTGGAAGTGCTACCCAGGAGTGGACTCGGCTCAAATGCCAGTACTCATGCCTGTCATCGGCCAAAAGGAGTTGTCTGACCAAGTTCCCTGGTTAATTCTCTAACCAGGAGGGGAGTAACCGGGACACCTTGGCGTACTTCCCTGAGTCTTCTCAAGTAGACTCTGTAGACAACTTTTACAAACTTGTTTATCTTCGTGAGATTGGATGAGGATGTATCGAGAGGCGCGAGCATTTCACTGAGATTCATGGTTGACCGTAGGCCAACATTTCTCCACCAGAACTGAGAACTCTCACAAAAATTATAAATGTGATTAAGAATCGCATTGGAATGACCTCGAAGGCCACAAAGAAGGCATTGCCTCGATTGTTTATCCTTGGTATCGTGGATTGGGACATAGGATCCGAGATT